>NCQT01074850.1:0-17358 GCA_002740465.1 Stenocereus thurberi
TTTTTTTTTTGTGTTCATCTCGAATTTTTAATTGTTTATCCATATAGATTTGTTTATTCGCAACAGACTTCCTCTCCTAATGCACATTGGAGTCAGCTTGACTTTCTTCCTTCTTCATGGTGTATTTCTTGGATTCATCCTTAAATCTAAAAAGGACAACGTTTGCTATCTTGGACAAGACAATGATCCAGTTGAAGAAGTGTGATTCTTAGACTAAATCTACACTAATACCGCAACCTTCCAAGTATTCTCCACTTGATGGCAACCTTACACACTCATGCTGGAGTGTAAAACCTACATAATACCTACAAAACTCAGATGGAATCCCCTTATATTAGATAGTCCTAAAGCTCAACTCATCATTATTTGTAGCTTCAATCCGTCCTCAAGAGGCAACACCCTTACTACACCATCGCATAAGGAATGGAGCATAGTCCTAGGGCAATTTTCCAGCTTGCTTCTCTGATAATTTTTTCATACTATGCAACTAGCAATGGCTTGAACACATTTTCAGCTACAACAAAGAGAAACTTCTAAGGGGATACGACAGGATGTTAATGGCATCGTTTAGCTTTATGCTTCTAAGGGGGTATATTTCTGGCTCCGTGAGTCACAGTTTTATACAATCATTTCCCAGCCTAATAATGGGAAGTGGGCTAAAGCTCCAACATATAGTCTTGACTTTCTGGCACATTGACTCCTTGCTCATTGCCAACCAAGAGCGATAAGGATCTTTTTGTTACTCTCAGCATTGCTGAAGCATTGATTGAAGAAACCTACCTTACTGCTTTTATATCTTGCTGGTCGTGCTCCTTTGTGTTGTCAACTGAAGAATGTTGCCTTACTCACCAGGCATATTCATAGCTACAAGCAAGCTTGCTCATAGAAGATGCATAAACTTCACAATTCCTACCTTAGCTAGCATTATTAAGGACTAAATAGGCCTTAATTTGAGGCCTAAATAAGCAAAAGTCATTATTCACTATGTTTATGGACAGTTATTGACTTACTTCAACACCTATTTTGAGCATCCTTACCATAGTCATATCTAAGTGAAAATGGTGTTCTTTAGGAAATGATGCACCAGACCTCTAATGCACATGAGGCATGAGAGCTATTAAAATGCAAGGATCCCTCTATCACACACTCTAAAGTCGTACTAGAAGATGCAGCTATAATTTTAACTGATACTAATTGCTTACCCCAATGTTGTAAGGCTATTTAATTTCCCTTTGCTTTGGCTTTTTGATCTTACACTAAGGAAGAATAATTGTTCATGACTAAACCATACTTCCCTTGCAAATTTGAGCGACAGTTCAATTTCTATTAACATGTGTCAAGTTAGGCATGGAAGGATATTTACAAGGTCACTTTACGATATGTATTCCACCATCAGTTCAACCTGATTCATCATGTGACAAGATCTATTGTGATTATTCCTCCTTTCTAATCTACAATAGTCACCAAGGCATATGTTAAGTGGTGGCGATCCTCATGGGTGGTCTCTTCTCTGAAGGACATAAATAGCCTAAATGTGAGACTATGTAACCAAAGAGACCTACCAAAGTAGGGGTTGCCAATGAGTCTCTACCCAGTTGTTACCGCTAGAAAAGCAACCACATGTAAACAAGTTATGTTATCAACTTATAAGAATGCCCCATCCCCAACTGATCTAAAAAAATGGAGGCGAGAGCTCATTCATGATACCATACCATCTTCTCAAAGTACAACTTGTTTTCAAGGTAAAGAGAAAATTAAAGCCTTGAAAAGCTTAGGTATTAAGTCTCTTTTTGATGATGTCAAGTACTTATCAAGATCAAAGATAAAATGAAATAGAGTGACAAACTTGTCTAGATGCAAGGGTAAAGCCAACAGTACAACAAGCTTGTGAAGGTTAAAGGCACAGGCATAGAAAGAGGTTTATCATGCTATGCTGCCTTCTTTTTTTATCTGTTTTTTCTTTTTGGCTAATGTGACCCTTTTTTTTGAATGCAAGATAATGATGTAGAGGCTACAGACAAATTCAAGCTATTTAGCAGCAAGAATAGTAAGCAGACTTTGGCCATGATCATTGCTAAAATATTTGATGACAACTCCATTAACATAATCCCTTCGCTAATGAAGAAAGCAGAATGCCTTCATTCTGATACCCCATTTGTTTCAGCCTACTTCCCAGGAGAACTAGATCGAATGCATTTCATGATCTAGCCATAAGTGGGAAGTAGTGCTACTAATAATAACTGAAAAAGATTACTCCAAAGATAAAAGATGACATCATGAACATATGAAAGAAAGCTGAAAAGGTATAAAGAGCATTGTCCATGCATATTTGAATGAGATTAGGCAATAAGTATCGGTGAAATCCAAATTGGAAGATCGGACCCCTACAAAGAGGTATTAAGCAAGTGAGCAACTTCGTTAGACAAACATAAGGAAGTTCGAGCTTCTGTGGAAAAGGTTGGTGAACAGTTTGATATGGTGACTACTACTGTCATCCAAGCTCATAAGCAAAGGAGGTTAGTTGAGTTCGATATTAAATAAATGAAAGTGGATAAGCACGGGTTGCATGGAAAATCACCAGAGACTGAGGCTTCTTTGAAGAAAGCCAAAAGGTGATATGTTCTTCTTGAATGAGAAGTTGTTAATTTAGATGTCGTCGCTCATAAAAGAAATATCTCAAGTTGAACTGGTAAAGAGATGAGTCTAAGAACTTTTAGGTGCACCAGATGCCTAAACCTTGCTTACGGTATTTGTCTTAGACCTTTGAATTCCACTTTGTTTGCAACTTGTCACTTTTTCCCCTCTAGACTCAATATTGTTTTTATTGGTACTAGCTTCGATTGTTTTACAATAACATGAATTTTTTAATTTCAAGTTCATCTAATAATATATAGCAATGCAAACCACCAAAGCACATCACCACTAACAATTTTTATTTATTTATTTAATTTTTTCGATATACCTAGGGATATGCTCAAGTTGCCTACATACCTACAGAAAATGTAATACCCAAAATGATCATCTTTTAACGATACTAATGCTTCAAGAACTTCCTCCTTATAGGTCCCATGCATACCCACCTGTGTCAACTATCCTGTAAGTACCATTTATGTAGACTTCTTTGACCACATAAGGACCATCTACTTAGAAGTGAATTTACTTCTACTATTGTGAGAGAAGATAATTGGCCTCCTCACTATAAACACCTGGTCCCAACCTAAAATGAGCATGGTTGAACATTTTGATGAACATGTGGGATAGATGCGCTTGGTAGCATTCCAAATTCTATTGCCCCCGAAGTCCTTTCTGAGTAGGAGTTCTAGGTTAGCTAAGCAAAACTTGTGATTTTCATCTTCAGTCAAACCTTCCTGTATGGCGAAGCAGGATGATGGGATTTTGAGCTCCAATGGCAGCACGATGTTATCTCCATACACCACAGCATAGAGGGTTGATTGTGTTGATATCTTATATGTGGTTCGGTATGCCTAAAGAGCCTCCCTTAGTTGTTAATATTGAACCTATTTAGACTTCATGATGACCTTTTTGAGCAAGTTGCTAAGTGTCTTATTAAAAGTCTGTACTATGCAATTTGCAGGAGCATCATACATAGAAGACTTGTGGTGAGCAAACTTGAATTTTGCACATAGGCTAGTCATCAAGCTATTTAAGAATGGCTTACAATTGTCAATGATGATGTACAAAGGCATGTCATTTTGGTAGATGTTGTGTCTCCTGATAAGATCAATGACATTCTTCTTTTTGACTTTACTTAGTGTAATTACTCTTTGATTGTTTCCATATGGTCTTTTAACACATATGGATAATTGCTCTTTTTGTCTAGCAAACTTGTAGAGCTCCCATTGCTCCCTCCGCCTTTTTTACTTTATATGTTATCATGTATGCTTATCATTATGAAAATAACAATGAGATTTGAAGGCAGCATTGTAGGTAGCAAGAATAGCAATAGCAACCTGATATGGATCCCGATCTGCTTGTTTCTTTCTTTTTCTAGTTTTCCTTTGTTATTATAAATTTAGTTGTATGTGAGATTAGTTGTGTTGAATGTTCTCTAGAGTTATAAACTATTGATTTACATCTTTTTTTGTTGATATTTTCTATTTATTTCTTGCTCTTTCAAAAGAAAAGTGTTCCATATTTTTTTATGTATAAAAAAGAAAATGTATGTACTCCATCTACTGATGCTATTTATTCTTTTTTTTTTTTTTTTTACTTGTCTGGATGGTAGATTGCATGAAAAATTTACAAGTGTTATAGGCTATACGACTTTTTGATGATACAATAGAGTTTAAGAATTAAAAATACAATTTTGGATTTCATTTTCATTTTAATGCTATGTGTTTTTTGGACTCCTTTTCTAAGTGATGTACTTTTTGAAAGTGGAGCACACTAATTTGTATTATGATCAATGTAAACTTTAAATTTTTCATTCTAAATTTACATGTTCATTCTTGCTCTTAAGTGGCAATTCACATTGCATATGGGCAATGCTACTATGAAAACCATTATGATAGGTAATATATGGCATAGATAATGTTGTAGATTATACTTTGATAATGACTTCCCTTGTTACTGATTAGTCATATCTATTACTATACATGACAATAATCTTTCTGTAACTATGGAATATTAAAACGAGCCTAAGTTGTAAGATTTAATTGAATCACAATCACACAAATTATTCCTCAATTAGATTTATTCGTTGATATAATGGTTTTAAAATATAAAAATCAAATGCTAGCTATAATCACAATAAATTCACCCCCTACATCATCCCACAAGCACGCTTTTACATAACCTTGTCTCCCTCCCTAGCTCCATTAACCCCTAAACCGATATTCTAATATTCTCTACCCCCATTCAATCCTCCATCAATGGCAGCTTAGTCTGCGTTCGAAACAAGATGAATCATTTGATGTGATATGGTGATAACTACTTCCCAATAGAGATGTCTGGGGTCGCTCGATGCTTATACTGAGGTATTCGCAATTTTTCTTCTCGTAGTCTCTTTCTTTCTCTCTCTATTTCTCCTTCAATTTGTCAAATTTACATATAATGTTTATACATAATATGGGTACTCATAGATCAATTGTAATTATGGTTCAATTTATTTGTCTTTTGTTTATTGCCATGTTTGGGTCCATAGTTGAAGTGAATGTAGTTGTCTATTTTCATCTATGACTAATTGTCAATTCGTGTTTTTACTATTCTTTCTTTATATCTCATTTTTAAATGGATAGTCGTAATCAAAATACACATATGCTACCCTAACTTCTTAGTCTTTTCCTACTAGATCGCGAAGGGAGATTGGGACTACATTATTTTGAGGAGGTAGACTATGGTTAAGGATATAGCTTAACTAATATCTTTTATTTTGAATATTTAATCTTTAAATTTTTGTTTCATTTGTAATTTTGCTTAACTTTTAATTCTTATGCTCACTACTCTTTTCCCTCCATTTTTTATTTGTCGTTGCTAATTAGAGAATGTAAGTTCAACGCCCATTAGTTACAAACAATAATATGAATAAGCTAAGTTCTTAAGGATAACCCACTTCTTAGTAGATTTGCAAATGTTCTGCATTTTGTGTAATTTATTGACATTTCTCGCAGCACAAACTTAGCACAAATTTATTGTTTCAATCACCAACAGTTTAGTAAGAAGTTCTCATTTCCATCTCCTCTTCCTTTCTTTTTCCCTCCTTTTTGGAAATGAAGTTTTATTATTGTTTTTCTTCCTACATCGAAGTCGCATTTTCATATTTTTAGGATTTTTCCATTTTAAGATCTTGATTTATTTTTTATTTTTAGTCACTTAATGTTTATTAATTGTTGTGCCTACATTTTGGTTCTATAAGTGCCTTTGCCTTGAGGGTTGTGAATGTTTATTTTGAAATTCTATCCGGTGAAGCACAGAAAGATGGTTCATAATCAATTCATTTTATATAAGGATAGAACTGCCAACCTGATTAAGCAACAAGTTGCATTAGTTTATAGGTGTTTCTCAGGGTCTTGGTAGAACCTGCGTTGGGAGGTAAGATTCATGATGTTCATGGAGCTTTGTAGACTAGGAGAAGAGTCTATTTCCATGCGAGCTGTTAAGAACCAGTAGGTTACGTAGCCATGTAAGTACCATCTTGGATCTCTCTATATTGATATTTGTCTTGTATATCTATTAACTAGTAGTCTTGTCATCTTCCTACTTAAACTGTTTTCGGCTTAGTAGTCACAATAGGCGAAGGAATACCCCATAGGGATCACTTATTATGCATTCATTGGCTGTTTTTCCTTAATACTTGAGGGAGGTTTTTTTTGGGGGCCGGGGGAGGTGAAGTTCTTAATCACTTTTCTTTATGCACAGTTCTATTTGTATTTACTTTTCGAATAGCATTGGAATTTCATTTGGAGAGATCATTGATTCTTAGCGCTATTTGCAAAGGGCACTTCCCGCTCCATGACTGTGAAAACCAATGGGATCTTGATCGCCTCACCACTCTCAACATATCTTTCCTCTGTCTATATGCTGATCTGCTCTTCATGCTAGCACACATTGTTCTAGTCTCAATAAGGTGGGTTTTCTGTTATTTGATTCCTTTGTACTTAATTATGTTTAATATCATCTTTTTTGGATTTTTGATTGCTTAGCGTTTAATTTTGTTCTTTTCTGATTTTCATTTAGTATAATGTTTGAATGTAGTGGGTTTAGTTTGAGCGTATTGAGTTTCAACATTTGATGTGATGATTTGATAGAGAAAGTTGGATCTCCCTTTCTTTCAATTAATTGTTTTCTTTGTTTGGATTATGTTAGGGTGTTTTATCAATTAGCAGTTGCAAAGAATTAGGTTTTGTAACTAGGGACGAGATATGGAGGGTGTAAATTATGTCTCTGGGTGTAGAATGAGAGAGTTCAATATCCAAATGAAAGCTAATCGACAGTTGGTCCAAATTGATTAATCTTTAAGAAGTTTCTTTATCAATTTATAGTTATTATTGATCGTATGTTGGTTCTGATTTAGCATGTTCATTTATCCACTACTAAATCTTGATTAAATGCCATCCCCTTCAGACACATTGTAATGCTCGCTGAACTTTTCTTATTAAATGAAAAATGTATAAACTATTCTTTTTCTAATGGTTTGTATGCCACAGTCCAGTCATCATTTCAGGTGTTTATTCCTCTTCAATCTTCATCACTATTCCTCATCACTCTCCTATGAATTCAAGATGAGAATGTCACCCTTGCGATGGAAATATGTACCCTTATGTTATCGGAAGATGTTTGTATACGAATATGATTGCTACTCCATGTATATGAAATGTCCATGAAGTCATTCCTCATTGTAAAGAAAATTAAACATATGACAAATTGGTTATTTGATAATTTATGCATGGAATAAATTAATAAAGTTTTCATGAATGTTGTAGTATGAGATGGCCACATCTGGATAATTTCTTTTGTTATTTTACAATGTAAAATATCATGCTTGATTTGTAAGAGCATTTCACGTTCTAGAAGGAGGTGATTATCTTTGATTATTGGATTAAAGTTATTTAGATGGTAAAGAATTCTTTTTTTAAAGTTTTTTGTTGAATTTAAAAAAAAATAGTTTATTTTAAAACAAATTTATTAGAGTTAAAATGCACCTGGCAAAAGCATAGGTTCATACTGGTTTAGTGTAAAGCTAAAGTCTATGATAACAGTTAGCTTTGTTGCCAAAAGCACATCATATGTATGGCAACAATATAGTTGTTGCAAAATATGTATTCTTTTACAACTAACCTTTTGTTGTAAAACCTTCTCTATTTATTACAACGACATATCTTCCTACCAGAAATACCTATATGGCAAACTAACATTACCAAATTTTGTAATGACATATCTACTGTAACAATAAAAGTTGTTATAAAAATTGCATTTTTTGCAACACATGAAGTCATTGTGGTGTTCTTTTGCAATGTAATGCTGCGGAATGACCTTGCAACGACAAATTGTCGTTGTAAAAAAATATTTATTATAACAACATGTAATTTTTTATAATGACTTTTATCATTGTAAAAAGGGGAATTTCTTGTAGTGACGCCCATTCAGAGAAGTAATTAGTAGTGACTGGGATATAGGGGTGACAAACAGGCGATTAGGTGTGATTGGTCCAATGACATCAAGTACCCATAACTTAAAAGCCCAAGATACGGTTGTGAAGGGAGATGTTCCAAGGATTGATGTATAAAATTAGCATGGAACTGACAAGCATCACATTTTTTTGCATAGTCTATACAATCTTAACTATATTCGACTAATAAGAACCCATCCTTTTAATGCAATCATGTAGCCCAGAGCATATATGATGTGCTTCACGTACAGCTGAATGAGCCTCCTCTATTGCTTGCTTTTCTTCTTCCATATCCAAGCATCATAAATGAAGCATTCACTTGTATTAAAGGAGGTATGTATCTTGGCTCACTGAGGAGTTTTCGATGCTGCAAGTACTTAATGATTTATAGGCACTAATATGCTTTACCTATTTCAAAAACATGGATTTCGTTGAAATTTTAGTCCAACTCTTCATCATCAAGTGAAACAACCCAGTGGCTACATGTTGGGATGGTCATGATTGCTTTTGTCCCTAGTACCAAAATGGTTTGAAGGTTTGCACGTGCACCAACCATCTTATTAGCACTCCTATGCATGTGTTCTAACTTAAGTACATCCAACATGTCCAGTAATCATAAGACATTCTTGTGATAAGGGACAAACTCTTCTTTCTTAACTTTATATTCCACAAGCACTTGATCGATGACTAATTGTGCATCATCATAGATGTTGAGATTCCTTGATCCCCATCTCAACAGTCATTTGAAGATCTCTAGTAAGCACCTAGTACTCTGTCACATTGTTATATCATTATTGAGTAAGTGCAAATGAATGCAGGAGAATGTGCTTTTCAGGAAAGGCAAAAGCTACTCAGCACTACTACCGAATACATTTCCAAAGGAGGAAGTATCCATGTCATGATGTAGCTCCCATTCATCAAAATTGGGTCATCTACTAAGAAATTTACTAGTGCTTGACCTTGGACCACCTTTTACGCCACATAGATAAGGTCGTACTATTTCAAGATCATGACCCACTTTGAAATTCACCTATTTAAGGTTGGCATGGACAAGATGCATTTGATGGGATCAGCTTTAGGAACCCCCTACACTATTAATGAACATTATATTTAAATGGATTATTTGAGTGTTTAGGAGTCATTTTATGGAATTAGTGTGCTTCATTGTATGATTTATGCTCCTAATTCTTCTGTTATACTTCGTATCACTTGTTTTGAGAGTTTTTGTAACTTTTGACTTTTTGAGCTAAGTTATATGAGTAGAATATCGATTTTTAGGCCTTTTGGATTAAATAAGGTATTAAGAGAGCTCCAAAGATACCTAACACAGACATACCATGGTTAATGCCATGGTCCAAGAGGTTCTAGGAAGAAGTAGCATGAGAAACAATGAAAAAAAAGACAACCTGTGGGCACCATAACCAAGCCGTGGTGGGGACCATGATCTGTGGGTGCCTCTATGGTTAGACCATGGTGAGACCTGGTCCCTTGAATTAGCTAGTTTTCTTCGTGGCTATTCATTTTTTCAAGCAATTATAATGTTTGACAACCTTCATTTCCACGACAAAATCCTGCTTCCAGCCTCATTCTTCATCTCTCCATTTTTAACCCTATAATCCATCATCTCGATTAGATTTTAGATTAGATTAGAGGAAGAGAGAGGGAATTGAAGTGGAGATCTTCTAAGGATTCCATACCAGGTTTACAAGCAGATTCAAGCGCATTCTTTGGATGAGCACTTCTCATCTCTTCTCTTCTGTTTTCTCTTTGTAGGATTTATGTTTTATAATTTGAATTAGCTCTTGTTGTTTTGATCTTGGATTTATACAAATACTTGTTAATTTTCATAATCTTGCAATGATCTCCTTGGTGTTTTGGAATCTATTGACTTGTTTTATTAGATCCTAGATGTTTATTATCATGTGAGAAATTTGATCAATTTCTTGCATATTTTGGGTATTGGGTGAAGAATTGAAAGGTGAATTTCAACACTAGAACACTATGATTTGACTTGATTGTGTGGAGTCCTGATAAAATCATACTAATTGAGAAGCCAATAATTTGATAATCATATGGTTAATGAACCAAAATGAATTGAGAGCCCTTGAGAGATGATAATTGGTTAGATTTAGGCATTTAACTTCATTTTAAAACAAGGCTGGGATACTTTGATTGTCAGTTTTAAAACAATTAATTGAGGAAGAAGTGCTTAATTAATACACAAATTGAGAAACTATTTGTTTTGTTTAATTCCTTGATTATTTTTTCGTTAGATTAGATAGTTGATTAATTGAATTTCAATTCCAAATTTTGATCCTCTTAGCTTATCTTGAGGGGATGAAGCTCGATGAATTGACCTAGTCCTTGTGGGGAGGTGGCCTCGATTTGCTACAATGCCACCATGCGCGTGCGGGTCTATTAAGTTTTTGATGCCGTTGCCGGGGAACTACTGTTGAATATAGGTTTTTCTTGATAGGTTTGATTTAGCGTTTTGTTTTTCTTTGGAAAAAAACCAAAAAAAAAGAATTAAAAATTAAACAAATAAAAAATTAAGAAACACTCGGGCAATTTTCCATTTTCCTCGATTCAGGTATGAATGATTTTGGAGGTATTTTAAGCATTTGCACGCTTTTCTTGCTCAATGTAGTTATTGTGTGGGTAAATAGGAAATTTGGGCATGGTTGATAATAGTGTGAATGGTGAAACCTCTACTCTTTTAAAGTAGTAGGGTTTTCTTTGTAAAACTGCTTATAAGGCATGATATTTGCTTGAGTAGATTGCTTGGGATTCACCAGAATTTGAGAAGGCCAATCATGTTTTTAGATATTCATGCCCTGATCCTTGTGCATTCCATGCTCAATTTTATTATGCACCTTTTTGGCGTGACTTATGTAATTCTTCTAAGCATGATATAGATTTGTGTCCTTATTACCTGACTTTGTATCATGCATGGATATTAGTGATGTTTTTCTAACCTTACCTGACTCATCTTTCCCTGTAGGTCAGTGAATAGAGCTCGAGGTAGGTGAACCTTTCTGTTTGTTGCTAGGTTTGATGTTGCTGATGTATGTTGTGAGTTAGAAGATACTTTAGCTGAGCTGCATGTTTTAATTGAGACTCCTTTGGAGGGGTCATATTGATGTGCCCATTGATAATCCTATGTTTTGTAATGCTATAGTGGACTTGGGCCATAAGAGCAACATATTTGATATTCTTGGTGGTACTATTGATGATTATGTGCCCCTAGGTACTTTAGATGGTACGATCTCTATCTTGACCCGTATTGCATATACTTAGTAGATAAACCTAGAAAAACCATATAGAGCACTTTCTTTGATTTCTCTTTTTCTTTTACTATGACATTTGCTTTATTAAAGGTAACATTAACTTGCTTTGCTATGATTATCTTGATGCTTCTTTATAAATCATGCATGTAAGCTCTATTCTAAGGAGTTTGACAAGCTCCTATATGATTTGACATTGTCTGATTTGATGAGTTGAGTCTTGAAGTTGGGATAGAGTGGCTAGTGCTCCATTTGCCCCATTTGCATGGAGACCTTAGCTTAGGAGCACTAAACACCTAACCTAGTGAGATCATTATGTTTTGTTCCCTTTCCTTTCTTTAACTTTCTTTACTATGAATAATAATACTTTATCTAAGCATAAAGATGGGGTAGTTTTATGTTTTCTAATTTGGTTTTTAGTTTGAGTTACAACATATAGTTTTAGGCTTCCTTTTGTTTACACTAGTGTGTTGAATTTAGCAACATTTTGGGTTTGCATGTCTAGGTGTATGGAGGGATGGTGTTGACTGGTTTGAGATGTCCTCTGATGAAGCTTTTGCTAGGCATGATGGTCTTCATGAGCTTGATGACTTTTGATATGTAATTCCTTTTGGTGCTAAAATTTATGAAGATTTCTATAAATATTTCTTGTTTAGACCCTTGTCTTTATTAAGAACTATGTTACCCCTTAGAATCCTTTGCACTATTGTTGTTATACAAGCTTCATTTTATGAGATAAAAGAGATAATGGTAGATATTTTGTGAGATTTTGATCCTTATTTAGACTGTTTCATCGTACTTAGTGTCACGTTTTTTCATGTGTGTTACTCTTCCATGTTGGGTTTCTATAATTTGCCTAGATTCTTATTCAAGACTACATTCGGATGTGCATATTTGGTGATCTCATAGAGGCATTCTTTCTATGGACATTTTAGCTACATAGCCAAATAACATACCCTTGTGTTACATGTTTATCCTTTTTACTAACCCCTTTAAACTTATATCCGTCTTTGTTGTGAACCCTTCAATGCACCCTTGGCCATAGACGTATTCCTACCTTTAAGCCAAGCTTGTGAAGCATCATTTCAAGTATGTAGTGGGTAGCTTTGGGGGTAATTGAGTTTAAGGCTGTTTGGTATGTTAGTCTGTTGAGTTGTTGGTGATGTTGGGCTTTTGGATTTGTTCCCCCACTTGTTTGAGTTGAATGTATATAATTTGGGTTATAAGTCGATAATTATTTATCCTATGCATTCTAATTAATAATTCAAATTCTCATTTCGTTTGCCCAAAAAAAGGAAAAAAAGAGAAGTCATGTTAGAAAAAAGAAAAACAAGAGAAAAAAAACCATGTGAGCATTAATGATTGGCATTAGATATTTACGTAGCTTGTGTTCCTTCTTTGACAACTCATTTGCTACTTAACTCGGGGGATATGTTCATTGTGTGTTTGAGGTTTAGAGTGTCGGTGAACTTTACGGTCACTTAGTGCTTTGTTAGTTGCTCCCTAATCACTTGGCTAAATAGTTCCATATTGTCTAAATTCGTTAGTTCACTCATTTTCCTTAACCATTTGACCCACATTACAACCTATATAAGGTCCTCTTAATTGTCGTATGCACATTGCATCTTTGTAATAGAGAATTTTGAGAGTCTTGCCAAGCATATGCTAGTTTGCATCCTTAGAATGAGTCTTAAGTGAAGCCATGTTATATTTTAAAAGTGTGAACGGGAGTGATCCACATTTCCCAAAAGTTAGGTTCTACTAGTTCATCTAACTCTACAATTCCTTGTGCTTGTATAATGTGCTTTGCACTTCATTAAGGTGACTAAGTTTGATATCTGGCTTGTAGTATCATACTTTTTCAAAAACATTCACTTTCTCCTAATTTGTAAATATATTGTGCGCTATGTGGGGTTGCCATTGATTGATATTCTTCCTTGGGATGGGCTGTGAGTTGCCTAGACTAAGGAGGTTGTTCTGTTTTGAATCCTAGATGCATCTCCCCTTATTAGTTTTATCTCGTGTTTGCTAAGAAAAGGTTTAATCATTTGTTTGAAAGTCATTTTAGGGGATTAGTGTGCTTGATTATATGATTTATGCCCCTGATTTTGCTATTATGCTTGGTTTTGCTTGTTTTGGGAGGCTTTGTAGATTTTGACGTTGTGACACAATTTATGTGAGTAAAATGATGATTTTGAGGCCTTGTGGATCAGAGAAGGTAACAAAAGAGGCCTAAAGCTACCCAACACGAACATACTGTGGTTAATGCCATGACGTAGGACATTCTAGGAAGAAGTCGTAGGAGAAACAATTAAGATAAAGCCGATTAGTGGGCACCACGGTAGGCCGTTGTGGGGAATACGGTCCATGGGTGCCTCCACGTCCAAACCATGGTGAGTCCAAGTCCCTCGAATTAGCTAGTTTTCTTCGCGACTGTTCATTTTCCAAATGACTATAACGTTTAGCAACCTTCATTTCTGCAATAAAAGCCTGCTTTGGAGCCTCATTCTTCATCTATCCATTTTCCAATCCCGTAATACATCATCTAGACTAGGTTTTAGATTAGATTAGTGGAAGAGAGAGTGATGATTTCTTGTAAGGATTCCATGCCGGTTATGCAATCGACAGATTCAAGAGCGTTCTTTGGTTGAGCATTTTTCTTCTCATTTCTCCTCTTTTTTCTCATTTTAAAATTTGGATTAGTTTTTGTTGTTTTCATCTTAGAATTATGCAAATGCTTATTGATTTTCCCAATCTTGTGTTGATCTCCTTAATATTTTGGAATCTATTGACTTATTTTGTTGAATCCTACATGTTTATTGTCTTGAGAGAAATTTGATCACTTTCTTGCAAGTTTTGAGTGTTGGGTGAAGAATTGACACGTGAAATTCAATACCAGAACTCTAGGATTTGATTTGATTTTGTGGATTCTTGGGAAATCACACCAATTGAGAAGCCACTAGTTTGATAATCGTATGCTTAATGAACCTAAATGCATTGAGAGCCCTTGAGAGATTGTAATTGGTGAGATTTAGGTATTTTACTTCACCTTGAAAGAGGGTTGTGATGCTTCGATTGTCGGTTTTAAAACAACCAGCTGAGGAAGAAGTGCTTGATTAATATATAGATTGAGAGATTGCTTGTTTTGGTTAATCTATTGATTATTTATCCATTAGATTAGATAGTACATTAATTTAATTTCAATCTTAAATTTTGATCCATTTAGCTTATCTTGAGGAAAAAAAGCCCGATAGATTAACCTGATCCTTGTGGGAGATGACCTTAACTTACTACAACACTACCATGCACTTACGGCCCTATCAATATTAGGCTATATGTAATGTATTAAGTTTTGAATGCTAAAGATGAGGGACAAGTAAATCTGTTTGATGAGGAAGTACTTTAATTTAACTCCAACCAACATAAGACTTGAGTGTTATAGCTCATTCTTTTTTATCCTCATTCTCTTGAATGCATAATGGTCCTAGTGATTTTTCTTACATTGCCACATACAATATCAGTGATTTGCGGGGAATTGGTGTTCCTAACATTAGAATATTAGACAAGTATTTTAGAATTTTCTCAAAATACTTGTGACATGATTTGTCCCACTCAAAGCATACACTTTTCTTCATGAGGTGGCGAAAGGGATATTACCTTCCAGAAAGATTTGATATGAAGCTTCAGATATATGCCATGGATTTTCCATAAGTGACACCGACTGCGCGTTTGAGTAGATTCTTCTTCAATTGGCACCTCCATAATCTTTAAAAGATCTGGCGAATATCTTGGATATGATCTGCCCTCTTTTTGAACTTGATAATCAAATCATTGACACATTACTTGATTGTTTTATGCAGCATATCATCAAAAACGGTTTGCATTACCCTTTGGCATGCTTTCCCCTGTATTATTTAGACAGATGGGTGTCACCTTATCATTTAAAATGACTTGAGGTATATGAAAGGTTGTGGCTTCTTAATCTTCTAGTACCATCTGGATTTGATTGTATCCTGCAGTATAATTGATGAATGACAAGGCCTTGCCCTGTGGTTAAGTCAAACATGAGCTTTGTGATGATAAAGGGGAAATTATCTTTTGGACATATGGCGATGAGATCCTAGATGTCTACATAAGCATGAAGTTCCTCATTTTCTTTATTATTGGACAATATGATCCATGTTATGTACCTGCCCTTGCAAATAAATCCTAGATTTATGAGTTTGCTAACTTTTTTTCCTTCAATTTTCAAACTCTAGATAAAAATGTTGTTAAGGCTTCTTCTTAAGTAATACACCTTTTGTAATAGGCGAGTAGACTAGAACGTTTAGTTCCATTCTAAGCATTTTCTTCTAATTACAAGCAAAGACATCCTTGTACTGTAACAGAAGATCAAGTGCTTCTTTTTCTCTTCAAGCATTGGTAATGAGCTACGTAGGTAGGGCAAGGCTCCTCAATAGTTTTAAGTTTTAACTACTTCAAGAGTCTTTGGAGTTTTAGATGGCTCTATCTTTCAATATGAGTCATCATATTCACAGATTGTGATATGATTAGAAGACACTACTTGTTCCTACTCGGTCTCCTTACCAAAGTTAAAGCTATTGAAATGTGAAGACCACATTATGCTTCTTTACTCTTAGTTGATCGTCTATTTTTACATCTAAAGTGGAGAAACAGTTCATATGAAAAGGAATATAGCTTTGAACCTCATTTACAACTCTCAGGCGACTAAATGGAGAACTCTTCTCCCATAGAGGTGAATTTGAGGGCTACTCATCAATGTTGATTTTGTTTCAAACTGACAGCTTTGCTGAAAACCATATTTGGTCATGTTGAAATAGAGCCTTTTTCAATTTTTGATGTCCTTATACAGGTGAGTACAGATAGATGTTTTGCTAAGGCGAACGGTCATGGTCTTTCAAACAGGTAAGACTTTTAGTTAAGCTGAGTATTTTCATCTTCACTCTCATCTACCTCTTTAACTGAGATGTGCTAAACTTCCAATTGTTTGTCTTTTTAACGCTAAGAGATTCTAATTAGCTATGGTGGCATAAAGCTAAATCTAGCTTTAGAGACACTATTGAGTCTTCTTGCTCTTGAATTCTTTTCTAAGTATCATGGAGACCATAAGGCTTGGTTACGAATAGTTTTCCTAAGGTAGCTAGGCTATAAAAGAAAAAAATAGCTCTTTCCATAATCTTGTAGCCATTTGGATCAAATCCTTCTTTGGTTCATCCACTTGACAAGTTATCACCTTTTTTAGAAGAAAGGACAGCTTTGGAAAGAAGGGACTCTCTCACTTTTGCCTACCATACCTTAAGTGTTAGAACCATTACACTCCCTTTTAGGGTGGTCATGCAAGCTTCATTACTCTTTTTAACAACTTTTGTCTTGATATTTCTACCTGTTCACTTGCTAAATAGGATTCACCCTTCTTATGATGAGCGTCTGGAATGTACCTTAAGAGTGTTGCCATGGAGTCTGTTGCTTAATAGAAGAAGTTGTGTTTACCTACTTGTTTTCTTCATTTTCATGTTGTTGCGTAGGAACATCATCTATTGTTGCTTGCTCAAAGTTTATGTTTTCATGTGATCGCAACATTAAATGGAAAGTCTAAACTTTTGAAGAGCATTCTTTGCACTTGTAGAAAAAATTATTGACGGTGTCTTTGTAGGTGCAGCAACTCAATGTGAATTATGCTAGTTGCACACTAGCACTTAAGGTTTTCTAATGCCTTAGTCATTCATCAAAAACTTTAGGAATGATGATGAAGGATGACCCTCCATTTGTGAGGATGCACTTTATTTTTTGTTCCCTGATGTAGTTCGTCGCAAACAAAGAGGAGGACTATGAGGCGTGGATCCTAACATTAGGTTATTGTCAAGAAAGGTACAACTTTGCTATAAGGCACATTAGGTAAGACTCTTTATTGGCTCTTNNNNACCC
>NCQT01074873.1:11097-23593 GCA_002740465.1 Stenocereus thurberi
GGTGTTTCAATATCGTTAAATGGTGCTAAATATACAACTTAAAATAATTAAAAACGCTACCTTCCTTCCTAGTCCTAGTCGAGGGACCCGAAGAACTACAATACACTACATAACAAGTCCAAAGAAAGGGGCATTACCATTTTCACATTAGTTAAAGATATTATTACCTTTCATAAGACATGAGTTAATGTCAAACAAAAGCAAGATTTTGAAAAACCATAAAAAAAATTATGTATCCCCAAATAACCACTTCATTCCTTTTTCACAACAGCACCGCCAAAATCATCATATTCAATCTATTCCCCCCTTTCTTTTTCATGTTAACTAATTTGTTAGCCTCTATTGGAAATTAGTTTGAAAATATCTTGCATACAATATCAAATTTATAATCATATATAACATGAAGTATGATATGGGAAAAAATCTCTCCTCCATCAACAGGGTAATTTGGCAGGGTATAACTTTTAGCTAAGAACACTTAACGTTTATAGCATATACACACACACACACACACACTATATTCAAATAAACTGGAGCAAATTAGAAAAAGGATATCTCAACAAAGCAAACAAAAAAAGTATGATAGGTGGAAGGCATAAATTCTAATAGTAAAACATGTGGTCCATCAAAATCAATACAAGGTATGTTAAGCCACAAGATGATTTGTACATGCTTATCTACTGGAATGAATTATTCAATCTATAGCACAAAATATATGTACATGCCAACAATTATTTGGAAATGGATTATGTCAGATAACATAGCATTCTAAACATTAATTATATGGCCATATTAATCTTGATATCCATAATATTCATTAATCAATCAAGTCAATCTTGAAAATTCGTAATTCCAAGCATGAAACCTAAAATACTAAATGACCAATCAAGCATGAACATGATCATTTATTCAAAACTAAGTAATAATTTGATGACTCAAATCCAGGATAGTGTAGGGCACTTTGACCTTTCACTGTTAGTGCCTCTGAGAGTCAGTGAATGGAGACTATCCATTTATGCTAGTTGTATATTAATAGAATATGAACATATAAGCGAACATCAATATAACCTAAGTTTCAGCAACTCTGAAACTGAGTGGTTTAATGCTTTGAACTAATGTGAGGTTAGGCATCTAGGGCATTACTCTAAATTATAACTATGAATCATATGACATAGGGATAGTTTAATGTTCAACAACATATCATAGGACTTATGATACATATGATGTGAAAGAAGGTTAGGTGTGGGACAAATAAGCACATACAACATATGACATCCATAAGCATTAATAAATACATATGTATGCAAGTATACAAAAAGCATTCCTCTTAATGATAATCATAGAGAATGATTACAAGGGATTATATGAAAGATGAATCCATGTTATATGTGATCATGTATATGACCATAAACATATGAATATCAAAGGACATTATTCTTTCCATTTTCTTATTGAATATAAGCTCCTGAAGGTGTATAAGTCAATCATTTGAATAAGAAAAATTAAGCTTATAAGGACAATACTCAATCATAATCTCTAACCAAATTTGTAAATATATTTTCTAACCTAGTTTAAGAGTCACAACTTTGGCTCTGGCTGTCAAAGCTCAAAAATTTGTAATCTTTAGAGGCTTGAGTGGAAGGGGTTGCAATGATTAATATTTATGCTCTTATCTTTGCTCTCAAAGGCATATATCTTCATTTGCGCCATCCTTCTTATCCTGGTCTACTAAGTTATGCCCTTCATGGTCCATACCACTATTTTGTTATAGGTTTAATGTCTCCGAAGATTGACTCTAAGTGGTATCTTTGTTTGAATTTCCATCTTCTTTCTTTTTCATTTCCCTATCATTGAGTAGCTCAAAAGGAGCCTCTAAAGAAAATATTTAAGGTGACCCTTTTCATTTTTCAAAGTGACTTTGAATATTCTCTATTAGCCTTAACCCTATACAGGGTTTACCCACTAAGGATACTATCTCCAACTCTAATAGTATAACTCATTGAGAGAGGATGGTTAAATAATAAGATTAGGTTTACGATTAGCTTTGGCGAATTTAGCTAAAGGCTGGAGCTCAGTGTTCCCTGAAGGTATGGCATGCAGTGAAGCAACTTCTTCATTAACGAGTTCATTGTTGAGAGTCTTCACTAATCTCTACGCCAATATATCATATCAGTATTTATTTAAAGTTTCAAGCTTATTGCCCTTTCAGGTGCCTCTAGGAATAGCCAATGGTGCTGAGTCTCCTTAGGCTAACTCTGACTTTGTTTTTTTATTTGACTTAGAGTTAACCTTGTTGGTGTCAATCTCTTTCTCTTTTTCTATACGTCTGATTTTGCGTCAAGGCAGCCTTAGGGATAGAGCCATTTTAGGTGTAAACTTACAAACTTGACCTTGGAGCTTAGATCATCATCCTAAAATAGATTAAGTCCTTTGATTCTCTATAATAACTCCATCAACCCATTAGTAATAAGGGAGGGCTTCTCTTTTGATTAGTAGCTTATAGTAAGGTGTCAAACAATTCATATCTTTCTATGATACCATTTTCAAGGACATACATCTAACATGTGAACTAATCAATCAACGAAACAAACTTTATCATATATGCATTGATCATGATAGGTTCAACAGAAACTTCAAGGCTTCAGCATTGTTCATCTTAAACTTCTAAACAAGCTATTAAAATAAAGGTATAGCTTATGCAAACAAGATAGAGATAATTAAGAATTATAGTATCAATCATATCATTAGGTTAAATTATTAAGACATATTTTATGTAACCATGCTAGATGTACCATAAAATCATGCAAGTAATGACATCTAAAAAAGTAACATGAAATGTAGAAGTATCAAACCAGTAAGAACATGCTATTCACAAGTGCAAGATTATGAAATTACATATGAATTTCACATAAAAAGAGTGGTTTTCTTAATAACAACCAAAGTAAGTGATACATATATGAAAAGATCTTGTATAAAGATAGAAAAAGTTCATAGTTTGCATAAGTAGTGCTCTTTCCCTTAAAGAATTAATCTAGAACAATGCAAATGAATAAGACAACGTATTAATCAGTGATAGAATTAAGCATAAAAATTCAAACATAAAAGTTTTAAGGGTAAGCATACCATCTTATCCATGCACTCCATGCTCATTCTAATATCTATAAATAAATATTTGTTACCCTACGGAAGAATGTGTAATTTTATACTTTGCTCTTAGTTAGATAAATCCACTTCAAAGTCCTTCGACTCCTAATAATTGTTTAGAGTGTCTAAGATCTCAATTGAAGGGTTAGGGTGCTTCAAGCTTCAGGACAAACTTGAACTCTAGCTTTATTCAAGGTCTCTTAGAAATAGTCAAAAGGTGCAGGTTTGTGCTTGCTTCTCACCAGAACTTTCTTAGTCATATAGACTTTTAATTCTTTATGACTTTTGATTTAATGGCATGTGATCCTCATTAGAACCCTCTAGCTTGACCATTTTAGGGTCCTTTAACTTGACTCTTACACTTTTGCATCTCATGTCTTTTTTTATTTATCTCTTATAATGATAGTGTCTCAAAGATTAGATCTAGTGGTTATATAAGACTCTAATCTTGCACTTATCAAGTAAAGAAGTTAACATCATCAAAAATAGTTACACAACTAATAAACATCCTTGATGAGCTAGCCTATATTTCCTCATAGATGGTTAAGTTTCTTACATAGGCTAGGCTCTGATAACAATTATTAGTCAAACTATTAAGTTATGTCACCTAGAGGAGGGTGAATAAGGCAACTACTAAAATTATTGGAATTAAAAACTTATGGACTCTAAATAGGATAGAATGCAAACTTGTGTTTGTCAAAGACTCTGAAAACCACAGACAAATGTACAGAGGTAAATGTAATAGAGATATGACATGCAGTAAGGAAATATGCTTAGAGACTATGAATTATGTAAAAATTGAAAAAAAGATTAAACATAGAACTTGCTCATGAAGTTCACCCAACCTTAGGGCTACATCTTCGTCTACGGTTATCTCTTAGAATTTCAACAATCCACTATCATCTCAAGATAGGTTTTGCAAGAGTCACCTGACCCCTTGCTGTAATTAGAGCTTTCCTTGAGCATTGTGACAAGCTCTACTACTTAACAAGAGTATCACTACTTTGTATTAGCAATAGAGTTCACATTGAGCACTCTGTGATAGTTTGCCCAGCGAGAGCACTCTTACTTCTTACCTACAATGAGCATTTTCTCAGAGCATCCTAAAAAACACATGCCCTAAAGTTCCCTAACTCTCAAGAGGAAGGTGCTCACAAGACTCTCCCTAGTCCTCTCGATACATGGTAAGGTTTTCATAAGCTCCCTAACAAATCTGATATGAGCTCTCATGAGCTCTTGTCTAAAGTGCTCACTGACTCTTAGATATCTCAGATCTTAAGTGCATCCACTCCAAGCTTGACAACAAACTTGTTGTTTACAATTGATTATAAGAGAGACATCTTAACTCTATTACCTAACCAATGTTACAAGAGTATTACAATAATATAGGTGACTTGAAGAGCGAAACTACACCCTAAATATGTGGAGTAAATGGCATGGGGTGTTCTAACCTTCATCTTCCGTCGTGGTCCTGTAATTATAGGAAATTTAACTCCATATGAGCATTTGTGAAGGAAAGTAGCCACTAGGATAAAGATAAAATTTCTTTTGGCTTTTGATCTTTAACTACAGGGTCCTCTTCAGGGTCCCTGATGGTTGCTTTTGGTGTTTCTTTTCCTTCAATTGGCTACGCACATTTCAATTCACATGTGTTGGCATTTGAACTCCTTTCCCACATTTGAAAATGTCCAATCAATAGCTTTAGTACAGCTAGTAATTGGTATTCTCTCCATAACAAATCCGAAGTTGATGTTTAACTATGATAGTGATAGCCTGTTAGCCTGTTAGGGCTTGTCTGCTAGTTTTGCAATATCTCCTATGTTTTAAATCAATTTAATTAACTGTTAATGTAAATGAATCATAATTATGCAACCTTATACCTAATAAATTGACCCCAAAATAACACATCAACACAAAGTCTTGGCTCTGTTGAAAATACAAGTAGAGGGGAAGGTACTGGTCTAAATGATATCTAAAAAAAACGATTCTCATTCTTTTTATTTTTCAATATGAAAAAAGCAAAAAAATGAAAGGGTCGACTCACCAAAAACACAGGTCTCCGCAAAGTAAGCCCATGTATGGGGTTGACGTCCTCTGTTAGATGACCTTACCTAAAGAAAGAATGAATCAGATGATTTATTAAATCTATTAACAGAAATCAATTATTTTTTCCCTAATGTGCTGACATTCCCTTTTTTTTTTCATCCTAGTGAACTAGAGTTCCCACTAAATTGATTTGGGTCTACAAATTAGAGTAAGAATTCTTGGAAAACAGTAGATAACAAAAACATCAAATAACAAATACATTGATTTTTTCCATATAGAAAAATAAAAATTAGGATTGTTAATGCACCATGCATAGGTTCATTTCCCATTTTTCACCCAACAGTAGATGCTCGACCCCACCAGTAGTGGGTGATGCAAGGATTAATATAAAGAATAGTTCTTTATATGATTGATAATCATATAAAGCAATAGATATTTTCAAGTGTTATGACCAAAATGAACTCTCGCCTCCATCATCTCCTCCAAATTGATCATTTTTTTTTAATTGGATCAAATCCAATTCATCTGTACAGTGTGAAGTATTGAATAGGCAACAATGGACGTGTAGGAGTATTTCTATTGAATGATCATATATGCTCAAGATAGACATCGAATTGCTTTGAATATGCCAGGCTAGTCTGTTTTATGTAAAACCTGTTTCGTGTAGATCAAAAAAATTGTACGCTTTTATGGAAGCATGTGGTTTTTTCAGATCCTTCATTAAAAAGATTTATTATCTTCATAGAAAATAAAAGAGGTAGAACCACTATCCAGAAATGCATTTCTTGAATTGGTATGATTCTATCTTTGTTCCTTTATTTGATACAAAATGTGTTCTCCTAAACAACCATTATAATAATCAGAAAGATTTCTGCATATGTGCCTAAACCAATCAATTCCTTAGATTATTAACTGAAGATGAGTGACTATTATACCAAAAGACAAGATCTTCCTTCATATCTTTTATTGGAAAAATGTTCATCCTTTTTCAAAATTTTTTTAAATATTGACATGATCTTTGGAAAAATATTTATGATATTGGAAAAGAAAATATAAACCAAAAATAAATAGAAACATCATCCCAATAAAGGGAATCCAAGGGTGATATTCCTTTTCATTTTGAGTTTTGCTCACATCTCGAAATCTCACTTATCATCAGATTCCATTGATCAAGACACCATTTTTTTCTTAAAAATTAGCCATAATTTGTGCATGATATAAAGAACAATAGGTCTATATGATAATTTTAAATGGAAGTGCCTGAACAAAAAATAAAAATTGGAGAACCTTCATTAGGTATACAACATAAATGTTTCTCTTTATTCCAACAAGCAAAATTGTTTCAATAGAAGTGAGAAAAATTTAGTAGAACATTAGTAGATGCAATTCAAATTGTCCTTTTCTATTCATATAAGCATTTCATATAGAGTTGATGGACCCGAACTCATTAATCTGGAACATTTTTTTTCCAAGTGAAATCCTCTAATACAAGAAAGAACTTATAGGACATAAAGAATTATGAAAGAGATCCATGGCTTTGAAAGAACTGAACAAGGAAACATACATGTAAGAAATTTAATTAATATGTGGTGGAGTATCCATATCACCACTTATTTTTGAATAAATAATGTGATGGATATCTTTTCTCTAAAACAATGACTCTCTTTTTCTAAGTAATAGGGAAGAGGACCTAAACAAGCCACTAAAAGGATAAAAGTTTATATTGTTTTGAATTTTTTATCTGTCCGAATTAATCTTGGTCAATTAGATGAGTAGTCCAAGGTCTAATGTTGAAATAACTACAAAGGTTTTCCCTAATGTTGTTCACGTGGATAAATAATTCAAAGTCATTTCGTAATCGTGAAAGAGTACATTTTTCGTTGTAGGCATAACTAGAAAATTGAGACAAGATCCTATCCCAATTTTCCATTTGCTAAGCCAACAACAAAAATGGATCCGGGTCCTAAAAGTAATAATGCTTTCGAATAAATCAAATTTCTTTTACCTAACATTGTTAGCTTGATAATATTTCACTTTTCCTAATTTATCACGTCCATCACATAGTAAACTAATGCTCAATTGAATTTTCTCCAAGTCATCGTCAAATTAATTTTCATAAACTTTGGACACTTATAATTTTCTAGCTATTCAAACAATGTCATAGTCTCTGACATTCTCCATGTTTGATGATTATCAACTTTGATCCTACACTGATACCTTCTGACACTGATGCGGCACCAACTATCCTTATATTTGATGATATTTCACTTGGATGCATTTCAAGTTTTATGCGACTGTGACATTTTTATTCAGAGTGAACTTAACTGNCCTTATCTCGTTTTAGCCTCTCCTCATGGATCTGTGTATGTATTCATTTTAAGGATTGTTTCCTTCCTTTTCATTAGCACAGTTCTCGTCCATTTTGATTCATGTATATGCCATGTTATACTTCACACTATTATCTTCAATCTTAGAATGCGAATTTTGAAGAGATATCACTTAGTTGCTGACTATGAGTCTTCATTATGAACATCATGTGTAGCATCTATGCTAGGTTTTCTGATTATAGTCTTTTATTATGCTACTTTGTATACTTGATCATATAGTAGTGATCTTAAGTTAAGTATCCATAGCTTTCCACCTTGATAACTTTAACCTTGAGATCTTCTACGTATGAAAACCCTTTAGCACCTACTTTCTTTCATCATTTCCAACCAACAATCATTTGAGTATCGCAACAAATCTCTTAATTAAGACCATACAAATAGCATTAACAATTTTATTAACTCGCATTTGGTTTATGTCAAGCTTATAGTTTAAGGCCAATGGAGCAAGATAAGCAAATTAAGTAATTGGTCTCTAAGCTTGATGTGCTTACTACTCACAATAAGATGTTGGAAACTCAAATAGCTTAACAAGCTACATCTTCATCTACATTCTTTGGTAAATTTCCTAGTAAAAATGAACTTAGCCCTAGGGAACAATATATGCCATGATTTTAAGAGGGGGTAAGCAACTCAAGGGACCTAAGAGGGTTTGCCAAAATGAACATTCAATTATAGAAAGGATCAAGTCATTGAGAAACACATACCTACTTCTTTTAATAAGGATATAGGTGATGATACTTTTGAAAAGATTTCTGATAACCCTAAGAAAATCTCCCTGAGACCCTGTGTACCACCTTTACCCTTCCCCCAGTGAATCGCTAAGGTAAACTTGACCAACAATTTGAGAAGTCTTTAGAAGTCCTTAAGAAACTCTACATTAACATTCCATTCACTGATGCCTTGTCACAAATGTCATCCTAGGCTAAATTTTTGAAGGAGATGTTATCTAATAAAAGAAAGTTAGAGTAGTATGAAATAGCGGCATTGACTGAAGAATGCAGTGTCGCAATTCAAAATAATCTCCCTACTAAGCTTAAGGATCCTGGTGGTTTTGCTATCCCTTGTCTAATAGGGAATAAGTCCATAGATCATGCCTTATGTGATTTGGGGTCTAGTGTAAGTTTAATACCCTTCTCTCTTTACAATAAGTTGGACCTAGGTGAAATGAGACTTACCACCATCTCTTTACAATTGGTGGACCATTCTGTAAGATACCCTGTACGTATTTTAAAGGATGCCCCCATTAAAGTAGGAGACTTATATGTGCCTTTAGATTTTATAATCCTTGAATGGAAAAAGATGCATACACCCCTATTATTATTGGGAGGCCATTCTTGGCCACCGCTGGATGCCATATAGATGTTAAAAATGGCAAGTTATCTTTTTATGTGGATGATGAACATGTTGAACTCAACTTGTTTAAACCTTCTAAGTTTCCTTCTATCTTTGGAGAGTGTCATCAGATTGATGTAGTGGATAGTTTGGTACTAAAAACTATTTCTACTAAAGATTGTCATGATCCACTTGAGTATTGCTTATTAAATGATGGTACTACTCAAGATGAAAACCCAAAAGTAGCAATGTGTGCTCAATTCCTGGAAGCTTCTCCACTAGATAGCCCACCCTTTGCCATAATGGAATCACTAGTACATGACAAAACATCCTCAATAGATGAGAAATGTGCCCCTAAGGTAAAACTAAAATCTCTTCCTTACTCTTTGAGGTATGAGTTTCTTGGCCCAAACTGTACTTATCATGTGATTATGAATGCAAGTTTAAATGCATCTCAAGTTGACTCTTTTCTAAAACTACTTAGATTGCATCACAAGGCCATGGGATATACTCTTAATGACCTTAAAGGAATTCACCCTGCTGTATATATGCATCATATTTTGATGGAAGATGACTATAAATCCTCAATTGAACACCGAAGGAGATTGAACCCTAATATGCACAAAGTGGTAAAGAAAGAAATTTTAAAACTGGTTAAGGTTAGCATTATCTACACAGTCTCTGATAGCTAATGGATAAGTCCGGTCCATATTGCCCCTAAAAAGTGAGGAATGACGGTTGTAAGAAATGAAAATAATGAGCTTATACCCAATGTGACAGTTACTGGTTGGTATGTGTGTATAGGTTATAGAAAATTGAATAAAGCCACCCAAAAGAAGCATTTTCCCCTACCTTTCATTGACCAAAGCTCGAGAGGCTGCAAAGAACCCTTATTTCTGCTACTTAGGTGGCTATTCATGATTCTTTCAAATTCCTATTCACAATAATGACCAAGAAAAGACTACCTTTACTTGCCCATGTGGTACATTTGCTTATAGAAGAATGCAATTTGGGCTATGTGATGCCCTCATAGCTATTTTTTCTGATTTTATGAGGACATAATGGAAGTCTTTATAGATGATTTTTCTGTGTGTGGTATAATTTTTGACTATTTCTTGAATAATTTGTCTAAAGCCTTGTAAAGGTGCGAAGATATGAATTTGATCTTGAATTGAAAAAAGTATCATTTCATGATACAAGAAGGGGTTGTTTTAGGCCATATTATTTCAAATAGGGGCATTGAAGTTGATAAAGCAAAGGCAGAGGTAATTGAGAAATTACGGCCACCTTCTTCTATAAAGCGTGTAATGAGTTTTCTTGGACATGTTCGTTTCTACCGACGGTTCATAAAAGATTTTCAAAAATTACAAAACCTCTCACTCATTTGTTTGTTAAATATGCATCCTTTAAATTTAATGAAGAATGTTTAAGTATATTTCACAGGTTAAAGAAGGCTTTTGATTTTTGCCCTAATTATATGGCCTTTGGATTAGGAGTTACCTTTTGAGATTATGTGCGACATTAGTGACTATGCAGTGGTAGCAGTCTTGAGACAAAGGAAAGACAATAAACCTTATGCCATCTACTGTGCAAGCCAAACTTTGGATGATGCTCAAGTGAATTATGCCAGAACTGAGAAGGAATTCCCAGCTATTGTGTTCACCTTAGAGAAATTCTGTTTGTATTTGTTAAATTCTAAGGTAATCATTTTTACTGATCATACTGCATTGAAACGTCTCTTGAAGAAATCCGACTTTAAGCCCCATCTCATTCGCTGGGTGCTTCTTCTCCTAGAATTTGATTTGGAAAATCGGGACAAAGTACGTCGTGAAAATGTAGTTGTTGACCACTTATCTTGCTTTGGTCTGGAGACCACACTAATAGAGGACCTTCTCATAGGCGACTCTTTCTTAGATGATCAACTCTTTGCAATATCTCACTAGGCAGTGCCATGGTATACGAATTTGGCAAATTTTAAAGTATGTGGAGTTATGCCAACTAGGTTTTATCTTATCAACAACGGGAGAGTTCATTTCTAATGCAAATATTTGTGCAGGAAGAGCCTCTACTCTATAAACTATGTGGAGATGGAGTACATAAAAGGTGTTTATCGGAAGATGAGGTTCCTAGTGTCCTCCACCATTGCCATGCCTTAACTTATGGTGGACATGTTGGATCTGACAAGGCTATAGCTAAGGTGCTCCCACCTGGTTTCTATTGGCCCACTCTCTTTAAAGATGTTAGAACTTTCATTATGGATTGTGATAGATGCCAACGGACAGGGAACATTTCTAAGAGGCATGAGATGCTTCAAAGTGGGATCCTTGAGGTAGACTTTTTGACGTTTGGGGAATTGACTTTATAGGACCATTTCCTTCTTCTCACAATAATATTTATATCCTCGTGGTAATAGATTACGCTTCAAAGTGGGTGGAAGCTATGGCATCTCCTACTAATGATTCTAAGGTGGTAATTAAGTTTCTTAAAAAGAGCATATTTACAAGGTTTGGTACACCAAGAGCTCTATTGAGTGATATTGGGACCCGTTTTTAAAACAAGCCACCTGAGTCCTTCCTATAGAAGTATTGGGTTTTTTTATAAAATTGATATGCCTTATCATGTGCAAACTAGTGGTCAAGTTGAGTTATCTAATCGAGAGTTAAAAAGCATTTTGGAAAAAACGGTCGATCGGTCCTGAAAAGATTGGCCTAAAAAGCTTGGCAATACACTTTGGGCTTACTGGATTGCCTATAAAACACCTCTCGATACTGCTCCATAATGGCTAGTTTTCGAAAAATCTTGCCATTTGCCAGTTGAGTTAGAACACAAGGCGTATTGGACAATTAGAACTCTAAACTTCAATCTTATGGCGGCTGGTGAGAAGATGCTTCTGCAGTTGAATGAGTTAGATGAGTTATGTCTGGAGGCCTATGAAAGCTCGTAAATTTATAAGGAAATGATCAAGCACTACCATGGCAAGCATACTCTAAAGAAACGATTTGAGGTAGGTGAACCCATCTTATTGTTCAATTCTAAGTTGAGAATANTTCCAAGTAATCCAAGATCCCGGTGGTCGAGCCCATTTAAAGTTAAAAAAGTCTTCGCTTATGGAGCAGTGGAACTATGGAGCGACACAATTGGCACATTTAAGGTAAATAGGCAACGTCTTAAAGCGTACTATGTGGGGGAATCTATTGACAAGGGTACTATCTATCACCTATCTAAACCCTCTCCCCCTTATTTTTTGAGTTTTATGCTTGCATTGAGGATAATGCATTGCTCAAGCATGGGGGAGTTATGGTAATTGTTTGTGGTTGTATATATGTGTGTTGTGCATGTATGAAAATTTTTTTAGGTAACACATTTAGGTTTAGTTGGCATTGTTCGTTCATTTGATTATTTAGTTTTTCTAGGTTTCTTTCTTCATTTTAGTTTTGTTTTGACGCTTTTTAGTTTTTAGTTTCATTTTAGGCTTAGTAAAAGCCAAAATAAAAAGATGAAAAAAAACAAATACCCAAAAAGAAAAAAGAAAAGAACCTAAAAAAAAGAAACATACAAAACCCCAAAAAGAAAAGAGCTTATAAATC
>NCQT01074925.1:0-12228 GCA_002740465.1 Stenocereus thurberi
CATATGTAATCACCAAAGTCTTTCCTAAAGGAGCATATGAGCTCTCAAATCATGATAGCCGAATAGTATATGCCTGTGTCAATGGTAAATTTATAAAGAAATTCTTTACTTGAAGTTACTAGATAGTGGAATTATATTGAACTACGGAAGGCTTGATCCCTTAAGAAAGGGGGTACGTAGGCAATCTGGTTTCATGCCAGACCCAGCCACAAAAAAATAAATAAATTCCTCTTTTCCCCTATATATGGAAAATTTTAGATTCATGTGATGTATCAAATGGTCATATGATGCTTATAGCGAGAATCATTTATTAATTACTCTTTTGGGTGTGATTATTCTGATTTTCAAAAAAAAGGGGGGGGGAGGAGAAGGAGATAATCAAAAAAAAAAAAGAAGAGACAAAAAAAGAGGGAGAGAGAAAGAAGGAGGAAACATTCAAATTTTATTGCAGTGGCATAAATCGTACTATACAAGATGGACCAATGGCTAGGTTCATAAATGCAAAATAATGAAACAAAACAAAATGAAATCTAAACATTATTAAAGGAGACTACAGAGCTGATCAAATTCTTCAGATGGTCCTTCTCTTTCTCCAGATCCTGCAGCCTAGAAAATCCAACCTTAATCAAGTCCGCCTTCACCTGTTCGACTTCTTGTTTCTTTGAACCCAGAGATGATTTCAGCATGCTTTCTGCATTAACTAAATTTTGTTTTTGGGTAGCTAAATCCTCTCGCATTTTGCGTATTTGTTCCTCCTCCCTCAGAATTTCCTGCTCTTTGGCCTTAAGTTTTGTAGTTTCACCAAACAAGTTATTGAGCTCACCTTTAATGCAAGCAATTTCAGAAGAACAAGTGAGATCTTGGACATACAAAGCTTTCACTCGATCAACATCCACAAATTCTTCTATCTTTGCAGCAGTCTCAACGGTGCCAAATATATCCTCTATCTTGGAGGAAAGCCAGGAAATCTCTATTATACTAAGCTTATAAATGTCAATCATAGAGTGAAGTGCACTCAAGGATTGAAAAACTCGTGCTCTGTTAGCTAACAAGTCTCTGGCGGAGCCATGATGAGAGATAATGTCAATAATCACTTGCACTCCTTTGACGATGCTCTCCTGAACCCAATCTTCTTTTAAGTTACAAAAAAGGCTTGCTAAGGAAGTAGGGATGCTTTGAATAGGCATGGCTTCAACCAAGTCATCAGGAGTGCTGAGCATGGGAACAATAGCAGTTTTGACTACATCAGAGTGCTCTATCGCAGCAAGAGGCACTTCATGTAGGGGCACTTCTATTGTTTCTGTGGGGACATCTTGTTGATTCAAATTTCTCTCTTCAGTAAAACTGTCCAAGTCCATGACAGGCAAATCTTCAAACCCCGCGCCATCCCCCACATCAGAATCATCAAATTGATTGGGGCGGTCATAGCGAGCTCTCTTGAAGTTTACTTCTATGGGCGATTGATCATGAGAAATCGTTGTAACAGGCGATTGATCATGGGTGGGCCTTTTCCTTTTCTTCTTCTGAGGCCTTTTGTCACTGCCAAAAACCTTTGCTTTCCCCTTTTCAGAGGATGACACCAAAGGTTTATCTTTAGTACAATTGTTGCCCATAACTCCTAAAACTTCAATAGCTCCGGGAGCGAACTCACGGAGAGGGCATAGGTGATCAATAATTTAAACAGTTTCCCTCAAAAGCTCTTGCTTGTTCGTTGTAGTCTGGTGAACCTTCTCAACGGACTGACTCAAATAAGGAGTGCTGATTTTGGTCCACCAGCTACAGTAATCCCAAGAACAAACTCCTTCATAATAGAAAGGAGGAACATAGAACTTGGCCCCCGTATCTTGCCTATAAAGATCAACATAGGCTTGTGCAAGATCCATTACCCTTATTTGCTGTCGGAGGGTTCTAATAAAACTTAAGCGATTTGATGGAACCCCTTGATCAAACCCAAATTGGCGAGCAAATCGGTTAGGGTAATAAGGCTCCAAAAGTAAATCTGCACCAACACGTACAGGGAGTACAGGTGACCGAATGGATAAGAGAAATTTAAAATCCTCCTCTGATAACCCCATGTCGATCACATCTCGATCATTACAGGAGTCCTCACGATAGGAGCTAGCTCTGAGGGAACGATACCTCCCATCCCTGAAAACGTGTCTGGCTTGGGATAAGGAGAGTTTGCTGCCAAGCAATCCAGCATAACGAACAAGTGCGGGAAAGTCGCCTGGGCAATCGCTGTCTGGACGATGACGATATAAGCAAGGAAATAACTCCGTCAACCAACCTATCACATAGTGGCTGGGAAAGACTGCTTTACCTTTACTAGGATGGTCTGGATGACTTGCCGCCTCTCCCAAGCCGTGATAGATAAAACCAAGCACTGTTGGAGCTAAAGAAATGCGTCGTCTAGAAGCCATCAGGGCAGCCATTACAAATGCTTCTGGCCTTATTCTTCTCCTTTCAATTGGTCATCGCCTTACTGAAATGTGGTGGCTGAAGATTGTGAGGTCACCTCAGCATATGATAATGCTTTGGCCCTTGACCTTGTGATCGGGCCGCTGTATATCGGTGAGTTGATCCCTTCAGTGGTCAAATCTCCTTGACTTTGTGACCTTGGAGGTAGAATCCTCCTACCTTTTGTAAGGCTTTGAGGAAGAGTAATAGTGGTGACCTGTAAATGTCTCGGCACCGTAGTAGAGGTGCTTGAGGTTGAAGGTTTAACAAATTTAACCTTTGTAGTTTTAGGTATTGTTTCCTCCTCTGAATAGGAGGTCATCATTACCTCAGCTACGGGAATATCAATGGGGATAGTCCTGATAAGAAATTGCCTGGCAGGGCAAACTTGAGGAGCCTTCTTGGCTCGTGAGGTTTCCTTCCCAAATGGCTTATTGGGGGTCCTCCAGGTTGGGGGTTTTTTACTTGTCTTTACCCCCTTCCTGGTGGATGCAGGAGCCCAAGTGTGGATTGAACCTGAGAAAGGAACTTGATCTTGCATCAGGGGTAGATTAGCGACCCGAGCTTGCCTTGGGGCCGAAGTAGGGACCCGAACTTGCTTTGGGGCCAGATGAGGGTTCCGAGCTTGCCTTGGTTGGATTGTTGCTCGGGCTGTCGGTGCTTCCCTTGTGTAGGTTCCCCTCCGATTTAGCATTTGGCTGGGGCATGGAGTCAGCACCGGGTTGAATGGTCTAGCCATTGAAGGGCAAGCCGTAGAGGACAACCTTTGCTGAAAAGCTCTCCTCAAGGTCGTCTTGGCTAGCTCTAAAGCTGGTGGCGGAGCAAACTTGGGTGTGCCAGATTTAGCATGGCGCTTGTCGCTTCTGCGCTTGTTGCGCTTTTGGTTCTTGATTGCTTTCTTTGTAAGCAACCTGTCGGCCTTAGGGGTGGGCTTGCCTTTTTTTTTAAGCCTCTTGAGGCTCATGAAAACTCTTCTCTTAGTCTATTGAGGCTTATATTCTTTAAAAGAGATCTCTTTCATATCGGTCGCATACTGAACTTGATAAGCTTTTCATGTTTCATTCATTTGGCCTCTTAATGGCCCATAAAAATTGTCTTTTTGAAATACTTGAAATGGCGTAATGCTAAATGCCTTTCTTCGCTTATTAGGAAAATACATCTAGCATAAGATCATTACAGGGTGCTGATTGGATGAGATCTATTCTCAACCCCATAGTGGGACCTAATGCTCACGCTTAAGCTCTTACTCCCGAGACGGCTACATATAACATATCGGATAGTTACCCTCATCAAGGTCTTCTAGGGTTTTCTAGTACCAGGACTTATCCCCTAGGCTAACATTATTCATATCATATTGTCTGAATCACATTATCTTAGCCAATTTAAAGCGTATGGGCCATAACGGCTAATAAGTTTGCTGCTTCTCATAACGAAATCCTTTATCATACAACTCACACCTTTGTAAAACTCTTTAGGGATTCCCCTATTCAAGTGATTTCACTCCCAAAACTGTATTCATTTAGTTAAAATAGGCCATCATGCACTAATAATTATGGCTACTATCATTTCAAAATATGAAATCCTTCTTTTTCAAAACTCATCCTTATGCAATTAATCAAACTTAATGACATAGAAAGGGTAGGGGTGCACATGTGCACATTCAAAGACTTCATAATTTAACTTAGCAACATGAGCCACACATGGCCTCGCACTCAATACGATTGTCGTTATTTCACAACCCAGGCTCCCTCCTCACATAGCAACCGACCACAGAAAACCTTGAACCACTCATAGTTCTACCTCAAACCATTCAACTACCATCTCGGTTTTCAATTCGATGAGCATAACATATTATCATGAAGGTCTTATGAAATAGCTACGTATAACTTACCGAGCGAGCAGCAACCATCCAACAGCCTGTCACCGCATACATAAGCATAGATATATATGTATATATTGCATTAACGTGAAATAAGAACTTAATGAACTGAAATAACTCATAACACATGAAACTTAGCCTACATTCATAACTTGCGAATAGAAGGTAAGTATACCAAGTTCATGTCATTTCAACGCATAGCTAATCAACCAACATGCCATATTCAAAGCATAACCATCCGACTAAACATGCATTGGCTTAAAATGTTCTCAGGTCATTTCAAAGGTTACTCTTAAGCATGAATTAGTTAGCTCAATATGCATCGATTTAAAGAATGTTTGTCATTCAAGGGTTACTTATAAACATGACCTAATCAAATTAACCTACTTTGATCTTAGGTGCTCTTGGTTCATTTTCAAACATTCCTAGATTATTTCCAAGGCTACCAGCATGATTTAGCTAAATAGGCAGACATCGATTTGAGGTGTTTGTTCATTGTTTCGAAGTTACATTTCAAGCTTAATTAAGCCATTTAAGGATAATACGATTCAAGGCGTTCATTTATTGCATCGAAGTTACTATTTAAGTCTAATTAAGCCACTTAACCATAATACGATTCAAGACGTTCATTTATTACATCGAAATCACTATTCAAGTCAAATTTTCAAGCATGTATCAACTAAGTATACTTGAATCAATTCTAAACATGTATAACTTATTTCGAAGCTAATTTTCAGGCATGTATTAACTAAATATACTTGAATCAATTCTAAACATGCATAATTCATTTCGAACTAAATTTTCAAGCATGAATTGACTGAGTATACTTGAATCGATTCTAAACACGCATAACTCATTTCGAAGCTATTTTTCAAGCGTGAACTAACTACACTAACATTTATCAATTCAAAGTCACTTTTGAGTGTTAATCAACTAAGCTAACATCTGACGATCCAAAGTCATTTTCAGGCATAAACTAACTAAACTTAACATGCATCGCAACTTAAAGGTTAAAACAATTTCGAAACTACTAATACTTAAGAGGCGAGAAACACCCACCTCGCTCCAAGCTTAAGGACTCGATTATAGGTTGCATGGACTGATTCAAAGCTAGGTCCCGACCCCTGCTCCTCGTGATGCTGCTACTACTGCCTCTTCTCCCTCGCTCTAACTCTTGGCCAAGCAGATCGGGACCACGTTGGTGGTGGTCGAGGTACCGGTGATGCTTTGGGTTCGAACCCTAACCCTCTGAACCGTTGCCCTCACTCAACCCTTCTCTCTCTTTCTCTTCGCCGGCGGGGAACGGATGGACGCTGCCCATCTCTGGCCCTACCCCCGATGCTTCCTCTATCGCTTGACCTCCCTCTCTCTCTCTTTCTCTCTCTATCGCGGCAGTTGCGGCTAGGGACGGCCAACCGGGTGTGAGCCAAGGTGGCGCCCCCACCGTCGCCGCTGGGCCTCCCTTCTTCTCTCTCTTTCCGATGGGATTCGTCGGGGCTAGAATTTGAGAACCCTCCCCCTGCTCGCGTGCGTTTCTGATAGAGTAAGGGGCTTCATCCCCTCATGTTCCTTTTCCCCTTTTTTTTGTTTCATCTGGGTTCAAATGCTACCACAACTCTATTTCTGATCCCAAGTTCGTTAAGACTTAGTCTAGATTTGGGTTGAAAGGTTCTAAAACCGGTGTTCTAAACTATATTCGGGAAACTGCTAACTAAATCGAAAAACGATTTTTAAGGCTTAGGTTAGCATCAACTCAAATGTTTTATAAATAATTAACGAAAATAATAATAATATAGATAGCGACGAAATATTTTTTTAATAAAATTATCGCTTACGTAAGCACGTCAATAATAATTTAATCATATAGTTAATAAAAATACGAATTTTCTTTAGATTTTTACTTGATTTTATTTTGTTTTGTAGGTATCGAATAATTCAGACAAAATGTGGAAAAATGATGAAAGAATGCCGAAAAACGAAGCATTGGGCCAGATGGACTCAAACCGACCTAAAAATCATTAGCTTGCTTTCTTTTATAACCCAAAAAAAGAAGGAAAACACCTAAATAATCTACCCAGCCTCCCTTACATGTGCGTCATGTGACTTCACCCCCCTTATTCCTCATATTCTTTCTCCTCTCGGGCTCTCATGAGGCAAAAACCTGAAATCCCCTCCCCTTCCTTGACCATCATCTTCATCCTCTCTCCCTCTTTGATCCCATCTCTCTCCCCCCCCGTTGAACTCCAGCCACCACATCACTTTCATTCTCATCCACACAAACTGCCAGCATAGGACCCGCATCTGCCGTCCACGCCGGATCCATAGCAAGGGTCAAGATCGAGAGAGGGCTCGGGTATAAAGGAAGCAGCGGCGATTAACACTAGGTAATTAGGTTTTCTTCTAGGTTTTTGTTTATGTTTTTAAGGTTCAATTTAGGGTTTAGATTCAAAGTTTTTAGCTTGGCTTAGATTTTTAGTTTTAGGGTTTTAAGTTTTTGTTGTTGTTGATCCTCAAATTTCTCTATCTAATTTCAATTTCTAGATTCAATTTCTAATTGGGAGCTTTGATGTAATCAGCTTCAATCTTAGTAGTTTTGAGTCGAGTGCTTGATTTTGGCTTTAAAATCCCATGATTTTTGGTTAAATTTCTGAGTTGATGTTTCTATTTCAGGGCTAGGCTGTCCTGTTTTCAGCTAATATTCCCTGCCATTAATGGAGCTCGACTCCATCTCCTCCATGGTTGCAAATTCTGGTTTTGGTTTCTGTTATGCTTCTCTCGTAATGCTCTTGTTTGAGTACTGTTGGAAACATCCAAATCTCCTTCCCGAATGGCTATTCTGATTTCTAATTTCCGGGTTGTGAATTAATCAAATGTTGATTCGGTTTTGTTCTATTTGCTTTGAAGTATGCTTTGATTTTGGGGTAAATCAAATACTCATGTTTCCTTGCTTAGCCCCTGATCATGTTCCCCTCTTCCCTTCCCTGCCTGCCTTTTCCATTATTTTGCCTTCTCTGTTTGTCACTATTTGTTTATTTCGTTGTTTGCAGCTCTCATTTGGTTATGTTAGTGCTAGGATGTTGCTCCTTCGATTAGATTTGATACCAGTTGATGTTAGATGCATGAGAGGTGTTAGGGAAACTTAGAATTATTCCTATTTATAATCTACAGTCTTAGTTGTTTACTGCTTAATTAGTTCATAATCACGCTAAATTAGTTTAACTTCGCACTTAGTGACCTTAATCTTATCCTCGTCCCTGAGGAGATGACCCTTCAAGTAGTACGACGATAGTCGTATACTTGCGGCACTTTATTTTTTCACTCGAAATTATCAAACAAGTTTTTGTGACAAGTATCCCTTTGAGGCATGCGCTATTGGGCGTTACCCTTCGAGGCATGTGCTACTGGGTGTTACTCCTTGAGGTAATACTGTTACTGGTAAAGCTTGCTTCCAATGTTAATATGTCAATAGTGTAATTGTATTAGTCAAGTGGGATTGAGTCTGATTTTGGTAAAACTAAGCCTTGGGATGATGATATACTTGCACACAAGCACTTGGAAGGATTTAGATTCTTGATATATAGTAGCGTGAAAACTTAGTGCTTTGATGTCGTTTATGGGGTAAAGAGCTTTGAGTACATTCCATTTGTACGCAGGTCGATATTTTGGTTATATGGGTGATTTAGTTGATTAGAACGTGCATATATCATTCTCCAATTTTGTACATATCAGATTTGAGAAAAAACCAAAAAGATTTTTGATTTTCTATTCTTATTTTCTTTTTGGATTTTGTGGGTATTTCACTTGAAAACCCTCACGAGATCTCACTCGTCCACTTAGGAGATCGAGGGGTTTGAAGGGCTTGTTGCATACGCTAAATGCAACTATAATTCCTACAACAGTGAGTTACGATTTTCTTTTGTCTTCTTTTCTATTTCTTTTTAGGTAGTTTAGTTATTTCACTCGAGGACGAGCAAAATCTTTGTGTAGGGGTATTTATTCATGCTAAAAATATGCTATTGTTACAACATCTTTATACCCTATTTATGCTTAAAATAATTGTTAGATTTAGATTTTTACTTGATTTTATTTTGGTTTGTAGGTACCGAATAATTCGGACAAAATGCAAAAAAATGATGAAAAAATGCTGAAAATGAAGCATTGGGCCAGGTGGACTCAAACCCNNACCAAAAATCATTAGCCCGCTTTCTTTTATAACCCAAAACAAAAAGGGAAACATTGAAAATAATCTACCCAGCCCCTCTCACACGCGTGTCACGTGACTTCACCCCTTATTCCTGCTATTCTCTCTCCTCTCGGGCTCTCATGAAATAGAAACCTAAGACCCCCTCCCCTTCCTTGACCATCATCTTCATCCTCTCTCCCTCTTTGATCCCATCCCTCTCTCGCTCTCTCTGTCTCTTTGTCTCTCTCTCTCTCTCTCTCGGTTGAACTCCAGCCACCACATCACTTTCATCCTCATCCACGGCAACCGCTAGCAGAGCACCCATATCTGGTGTCCACGTCGGATCCATATCAAGGGTCGAGATCGAGAGAGGGCTCGGGTAAAAAGGAAGCAGCGGCGATTGAAGCTAGGTAATTATGTTTTCTTCTAGGTTATTGTTCACGTTATTCAGGTTCAATTTAGGGTTTAGATTCAAAGTTTTTAGCTTAGTTTAGATTTTCGATTTTAGGGTGTTAAGTTTTTATTGTTGTTCATCCTCGAATTTCTCTGTCTGATTTCAATTTCTAATTGGGAGTTTTGCTGTAATCAGCTTCAATCTTAGTAGTTTTGAGTCGAGTGCTTGATTTTGGTTTTAAAATCCCACGATTTTTGGTTAAATTTCCGAGTTGATGTTGCTATTTCGGGGCTAGACAGTCCTGTTTAGAGCTAATATTCTTTGCCATTAATGGAGCTCAACTCCATCGCCTCTATGGTTGCAAATTCTGGGTTTGGTTTCTGTTATGCTTCTCTCGTAATGCTGTTGTTTGGGTGCTGTTGGAAACATCCAAATCCCCTTCCCGAATGGCTATTCTGATTTCTGATTTCCAGGTCGTGAATTAGTTAAATGTTGATTCGGTTTTGTTCTATTTGCTTTGAAGTATGCTTTGATTTTGATTAAATCAAATACTCATCTTTCCTTGCTTAGCCCCTGATCATGTTCCCCTCTTCCCTTCCCTACCTGCCTTCTCCATTATTCTGCCTTCTCTATTTGTCACCGTTTTTTTATTTCGTTGTTCATAGCTCTCATTTGATTATGTTAGTGCTAGGATGTTGCTCCTTCGATTAGAGTTGATATCAATTGATGTTAGATGCATGAGAGGTGGTGGTAGGGAAACTTAGAATTAGTCCCATTTATAATCTATAGTTTTATTTGTTTATTGTTTAATTAGTTTAGAATGGTGCTAAATTAGTTTAACGTCATACCTAGTGACCTTAATCTCATCCTTATCCCTGAGGAGACGACCCTCAAGTAATATGACGATAATTATATACTTGCGGCACTGTATTTTTTCGCTCAAAATTATCGAACTTCGTAATGGCATATGGTAAGTTATCGTTTTCCAAATGTAAAAATAAGGCAAGTTCACTTGTTTTGCCATTGGTCGGATTTCAAGGCCCTAAAATACAATCTAAGGCCTTGAAAATTAGGTAGAAGCTTGGATGTTATTGTCTGTAAATAACTAAAATTCAAGGGCTTGAATTTTTATGTCAACATTATGAATGGTGGTAATATTTGGATTCTTGCTAAACATAAGGCAATATTACTTTGCATGAACTACTTCCTATTTGTGGCATTTTGATTTCACAATTTTAAAGTTTAATTTACTTAACTATCTTTGGAATGTGAGCATGATTAATATTTCATCATATTCTATTCTATTATGACATGCAATTATTTTTATGTTTAGATAATATCTTGTATGTGATCTTTTTTTTTGGGTCTATAATTGTTATGATCTCTGGCATTTACATACATGGTATTGCTTATTGTTATAAGGGAAGAATTCTATTACTTGATTATTTTGCTATAATCTTGATTTATTCTTGAAGAGAGAGAGTTGTTGTATTAATGCTCTTATGTGTTGATCCTGTAATGCTTATGAGAATGTCAAATTAATGCATGCATGTTAGAATATATTATTTGATCAAAATGTTAGTGTTTAATTCCTTATAATTTTTGTGAGTGTCATAAATTGAGGGGGAGCATCTTTATATGTCATTGATTTGTTAAGGGAGAGATAGATGTGTTTGTCATAATTTTTTATATGCTTCAATTTTTCTTTCTCCTTCTTGTGTTACCGTTTTGATGAAATGCAAAAAGGGGAAGAAATATTTGGAAAGCTTTCGTGGTGTGTCGTTCAAAATTATATTGATATGTCATTTCTTTTGGATTTTGTCTTTCATTAAAAAGGGAGAGATTATTAGCTTCCTTAAGCTTACAATATATTTTATTAATATGTTTTGATGAAAGACAAAAATGAGTTGGCCTATTGGTATATCTATCATGTTATATTTGGACCTACTTAGTGTTTCTATTATTTAAATGTGTTATAATTATAAGTAGATCTTGATATGATTGATTTTATCTTTGAGATAGTTTAGTATTTAAATTTGAATATGCGATCTTTATATTCAAATTTGAATACTAAATCTTGAGATAATATTATGATTTTCTATATGTCAATATCTTTGAAAATGTTAAGATTTGCTTAAAATATGATATTATCTTTTGATATTATATTGTGAAAGATTGTGCTGTAAAAGAAACCAGCTTCTAGATGATTCTCTCAGCCAAGATCTTCAGCGAATTTCAAGGGCTTGAAAGATTGGGTTCAAGGCCTTAAAACGAAATGAAAGACTGACTTTCCTTGATTGATGCAATGGTCACTTACCAAATGTTGCTTCAACCTCTCCAACATCTCCTGTCTATAAAAATGAGAGGAATTTGCAGCTGAAGGAGATACAAGATAGAGCACAAGGAAAGAACAAGAACTAAGAGCCACACGTGCAAATATCATCCTCTTGTTCACTTAATTTATTGAGTTATATTGCTCTAGTTGTAATTGGGTGGGATTATAGAGTCGAAGAATCAACTCTATCAAGGACTTGTTGAATAGTCAATTTATGGCTTGGGACTTAGAGTTAGTGTACTCTAGAGTTGTCTAATTTCTCCTAATAAGATTGGATTAATCCTAGAGTTAGGAAACTTTAGGCAAAAACTAAGTCTGGTTGAGACTATCCTCGTTAAAAAAATGCACATGTCTTGTCCAAATTTACTTTTTCGTTTTTGATTATTTTGATACTTTGATTATCATCCTATTCACCCCCGATAACGGTGATTTAATTAACCAAAATCGGGCCAATAGTGGGTGATCAATTTTAAGGTGAAATTTGGGATTTGTTGAGCCAAGTTAGTTATGATGACCCTTGTTTGATTTGTGTATTTTGTTTTATGGGTGTTTGTTGGTGGTATGTTTTGTTTGATGAATATTTGTTGGCGTTGTTTGGTTTTGTATGTTGTTGGTGGCGTCTTGAGTTTGTTTATATTTGTTAGATTTGTTTCAGTTTTGCAGTTGTATTACTTACGTGATTGCTTTTTGGTGCCTCAGTTTCCACAATAAGGAACTTGTGAAGTTTTGGTGTGGGAGTAAGGTAACCATTTGTATATAATTTTCAAAATTTTAGAAAATTCAATAATCTTTCCATTTTTCTTTGGCGACTTGTGTTATTTTTTATGTGATTTTGATCCTATGTTGCTAGACTATTGAATTATATGTAAATAGAGTTTGCATGATGAGATGTCTAGTTGAAGATGCAGATTCAATTTCTCATAATAACATCATCTCACACGTGTGATTTTCTTCATATCTTGCTCACTTTACCATGAATT
>NCQT01074969.1:6080-17802 GCA_002740465.1 Stenocereus thurberi
TTGTTTTAATTTTTAAAAAAATCTCTTAATGTAAAAAAGAAATCTATCAAAAACCCTAAAGAGTAGCCTACTACTAGCCATTCATCCAGTCTCGAAAAACCTAGTAACGCCCATTCTCTATTCTCTCTCTCAGTCTCCCTTCCCTCATGCCATCACCAGTGCGCCGTTTTCGTCAACATTGCCGGTGATTACCTTTGCAGCTTACGTGTGACCCCGCGACCCTCGATCTCCCCAGTCCCTTCTCTGTCCTTCAGTAGTTCTCCTCAACCCGCCTCTCTCTTTGCGTTGAAGTGTGGTGTGGTTCACTACCTTGAACTGGTCATCGACTCGTCAACCCACTCTGATTGCCGACTTGCCGTCATGAACCCCGCGCGCTGCACCGCTATGGCCCATGAACCATTACTTTCCTTGTGGCTCTGGGTAATGTTAGCTTTCTTGAAGTTTTTCTTTGGGTTAATTCTTTGATTTCATAGTAATTTGTAGATTATAGTTATTGAAGTTATTCTGCTCCAAATTGTAATTGTTTGGTTAATTTTTTTATTTCTTGTGGTTTATCCGGTTTTGCTGGCATGAAATTTCAATAGAATTATTATCAATAAGGTAATTTGATTATATTGGTTGGCTATTCGTGAAGGGGCTATGGCTAGTTTTTCATGGTTTTATTAGCATGAATTCATATGCAAATGCACCTGAAGTTGTGATTGTTGTGATTCATATGGTTGGATAATTCTATGTACTGGTGAATTGGATTAGCAAAAGTTGGAAAATTTCCCTCATTTGCCAATTTGTTGCCTTGTTCCTCTGGTAGTCTCTCTTATCTTCATTGATTGTGCTTTTAACACTGATCTTTCTTTAGTAGAAAGGCAAGTCTTGCTTATATGAAATTGCCAAGTAGTTGATTCTAGCAATAACTTAGTTACAAATAGATGGTGTTTAGTATGCTTTTAAATCTTTACACATGCTATTAGTTTTCGATTAATTGGAATTTTAACACCTTTTTGGTTTGTTAGCCTCTTAGTTTGATGTCTTCGAAGGTGCTAAACTGCTAATGAAGGTTTTTTTTAATTCATATTAATTCATTTCTTAACAGTGCAAATTGAGATGACTCGCTGCTGTGACTCTTTAGATCTTATTGATGTGGATTTAATGCATGGGGAATCATGTACTCCTAGTGAACGAGATAATGTTGGTGCAAAAAAATTCCTGAGCATGTCAAACAAATGATGTTGATGTTGAGGGTGGGCATAAAAGAAAGCTAACCTAGAGTGTCTGGGATCATTTTGAAAGAAGGATGATGAAAGGAAAAATGAGGGCAACTTGTAGTGGATGTAAGAAGGATTTTGTGGTGATGGCAGGAACGGAACTGCACATTTAAGGGACCATTTGAAAAGATATTTTAAGGTGAAAAATCAAGTCGATGTAAGAGAAAATATCTTAAGAGCTACCTTTAAAAAGAATAGTTTCTCTATTTCAATGGGAAAACATAGGTTCAATTCCGATGTCACAAGGCATGAGTTATGCAATATGATTGTATTCCATGAATATCCTCTTTGTACAGTTGATCTAATTGGGTTTAGAAGAGATTCAAATAGTATGAATCCTGATTTTAAGGTTATCGCAAGGAATACCTTAAAGTCAGATAACATACGTGCTTACAAGAAGGAGAAGGAGAAGTTGAAAAAATTGATTGCATCACAAGAAGTATGGGTTGCCATTACTTCAAATGTGTTGACTGCAAAGCCTCAAAAGAAAGGGCACATGAATATGACAACTCATTTCATCGATGATAATTGGACTTTAAAAAGTGGTCTTATTTAGTAAGAATAATCTTTAATTGATTTCTAGTAATTCATTTTGTGACTTTCTTAACTTTATGGATTTCTAGTAATTTATTTTATGTTGCTAATTACTTTGATTTTGTATTTAATGTGATGTTATAAATCTTTTGCTTTGCTAATTTCTTTGTTCTATAAATTACATTAAGTATGTATATGTGCATATCCATATAGTGCAGTGACAATATCCAAAGTGTTGCTTGAATGTTTGGTTGATTTTAACTTGGATGAGACAATTTCTACTATCACCGTTGACAATTGTACTACCAATTATGAGCTTGACCCTGCTAGCCTTATTTTGGATGGTAGATTCATACATATGAGGTGTTATGCTCACATATTAAATTTGATTGTTAGAGATGGTTTAGATACTATTGGTCATGCCATTGGGAAAGTTTATGATGTGGTTAGTTTTTGGACTAAACTCCAAAAAGGTCTAAGAAGTTTGAAGATGCATGTAGGTATTATAAGATTGGTGAGGGTAAGAAGCTTGAGCTAGACTATAAGACGAGGTGGAATTCAACTTATGGGATGCTAGAGACTACCATATCATATAAAGACACTTTCACTAGGTTAAAGAAAAATAGCAAAGAAAAAGTTGAAAGGTTTGCTTAACCTACTCCACATGAATGGGCAAATGGCTAAGGAAATATGTTATAGGTTGACACTGTTTAGCAGGACAACTGAAGCTTTTTTAGGTAGACATTATCCCATAGCAAATTCATATTTTTAGAAACTTTATGAAATTAGGCTTGCGTTGAGAAAATTGTTATGTTGTCGGAATAAAGTGATTGAGTCCATGGTGAGAAATATGATTGGGAAGTTTGACAAGTACTGGAATGTAATTAATGGCATATTAGCGGTAACTTCAGTTTTGGATCTGAGGAAAAAGTTGAAATGTGTATCATTTTATTTTCATCTCATTTATGGTGATTCTTATGATTTGAATGCGATAGAATCAATCAATTATTGTTTAAATTAGTTGATGATTATAAGAGCAAGATGCATTTCACATATAAGTCTTCTCCTGCAAAGCAGATGGAGTCTAGTGTTACTTATGGAAAAAGAACATGAGATGAGACAGACGACTATGAGAATTGTTCGGATAAGCATGTGTTGGAGATACCGCCTAAAACTACTTATAGATCTAAAGTTGAGGCTTATTTGGAGGAGGATAGAATTGTTCTAAATGAACAAAAATCTGGCCTTTTGGCTTGGTGGGGTTCAAATTCGGGCAAATGTCCTATCATCTCGAAGACAGCTTGGGATTTCTTTGCAGTGCCAATTTCTACTATTTCATTAGAGAGTGCATTTAGAAAAGGTGGAAAACAAATTAGTGCACATCGTAGTAGACTCCATCCATCAGTAGTGGAAACTTTGATGTGTCTTCAAAGTTGGCAATTTTATGCTATTTCAAGGCAAGTTATCAAGTATGTCTTAAAGTTTATATGTATCTGTGACTATTATATATAATTCTTATATCTAATTTTATTGTTTGTTTTGTAGATGTTGTCAAAGATAACCCTTTTGCATTAGGTACTATTGATGAGGATAAGGACGTAGATGCCGATGTGGATGATGATTGTGATGCTCAACTTGAATGAGTAAAAGGCAAGGTAATTTTGTTCTCTTATTACTTTTATTTATTAAAATAAAATTAATTTTTATATTAATTGTGTATTAATTGTTTTATAGATCATAGATCTAGACGCAAGATAATTGACATTGATGGTTAGCATGGAGATTGGAAAGCCAAAGACATGGAGCTTTGGAGAGAGCATTAGTATGCTTGATTTTTACTTTTGTTAAGTTGGATGATTGCGTTTTTGAGAGATTGTTAAAAGTGTGTATTTTGTATGGTTTGTTGTAAAGACTTCGGTGAATGGACTATGTCGTATGTAGATTTGATGATTAGACCATCATCCGCCCATTAATCATTACATTGCATATCAACAACTTTGCATTCGGTGCTTAGTTGCTTTGAAGGAAAAATCATGCAAAAATGGCAAGAAAAATGGGGAAAATGCAAAAATATATAAAAAACAAATATAATCAGATCTGATCGGATCGGATTCGGATTAAGATGTTAGCTCAGACTCCGTGGGATTGAAGTTGGATCAGATTTTCGAATGGGAATGTTAGTCGGATTGGATTTGAATGTTTATATATATGATCTGAATCCATCCCGTTGCCATCCCTAGTCCTCATCAATAAGTTAACTAAGGCTTAAACTAATCAGAAAATTGAGTTTGTACGCATCCAACATAGTAAAAAGGTAATACCTGCACAATATGAGATAACATTAACAATCTCATTACTTTAGCTATCTATTAAAGAGTAGATTGATGAACAACAAGAGCAATTATGCAAAGAACTCCACTCTAATAATCCTCTAAAATTCTACGATAAGGATAACTTTGTTAAATCCCAACACTATTGTTCGAGCCAGGCAAATGTTGTATACACACCAGGATATCCAAAACTTTGATAAACAAATCATTGAACTTCTGAATAAATGATTAATCATAAATAGTAAGAGTCTTCACACTAGTCCTACTTTCATAGTAAGAAATCATGCTCAAGAAAAAAGAGGAAAAGTTAGAATGTTAATCAATTACAAAAAGTTTAATGATAATATTGTCTTTGATAATTATTGTATTTCTAACAAAATAGTCATTTTCAACAGAATTCAAGGCATCTCTTGGTTCTTGAAAATAGATTGCAAAAGCGAATACTGGTAGATAAAAATGATTGAAAAAAGCATCCTTTAACTGTTTTCAGTGCTCCTAAAGGACATTATCAATGGATAATAATGCCATTTGATCTTAAAAATACACATCAAATAGTCCAAAGAAGAATGGATAATATCTTTAAAGACCTTAATCACTGCTGTCTAGTTTATATCGATAATATTCTTGTCTTTTCTAAGACCATAGAATAATACAAAGATGATGTTTTAGCTATCACCAAAAGATGCATTAATCATGATATTACCCTTGGAAAGAACAAGTGCATTTATGCTGATAAGAAATTGAGTTTTTAGGTCTAGAAATAAAAGTTGGATAAATTATCCTATAAAAACTTATTTCAGAAAAACAATAAAACTTCCCTAAAAAGTTGAAGATGCAAAGCAACTAGAAGGGTCTATTGGACGTCTTATCTAAGCTTCGAATTTCATGAAAGACCTAGCTAAATTAAGAAACCCATTGCATCAATCAAGAAAGAAGTAAGTTGGTCAAGGACCACGAGTGATTCAAAGATTGTTCAGAACTTAAAAAAGATGTGTAAAAATCTTTCCTATTCTTAATTTGCCTAATGAAGGAAATGATTTAAATCTTTAGATAAATGGCAGCAATGAACACTGGAGTACAATACTGAAAATCAAACAAAGAGAAAAACTTTGCAAATATTACAGTAGAAATTTTAATAAAGTAGAATGCAACTGTCCCACGATGGAAAAAGAAATCCTTGCAATCATAAGGGGAATTGAAAAGTTATTAATCTTTTTAGTCCTAAAATATTCTCTTATTCAGACTGATTGCAAGAGAATACTTGGTTTTGTGAAAAACATATTGTCAAATACGCAAGTGTGACTCCTTGGTTGGAAATTATGGCTTAACCAGTTTTCTTTCTTTATTGAACATATATAAGATAGTTTAACTCATAAACTCACCAATGGTGATCATTAGAGCAGAGCTTCCGCCAAAAAATAAGGAAGTCCAAAATGAAATGACATTATTACTAGAATGGATTTCTCCTTCTAGTAATGTCCTCATGAATATTTTGAAATTCCATACAAAAAGTAGATCACGCTTTGGTCTGTTGTCCTTCGCCTATCTAATAGTATAAAGATTCAGCCTCTTAGAGTTACTAATGAATTACCTAAGATGTTCTTATGATATTCAATAAAAAAATAAGTTCTCATGTTTAAGAAAAATTGTTCAATGACTGGCATACAACACGCATTGAATACTATCATAATTACTATTATGATATTTGGGAGTGATAGAGTACTACGATCTTCTTTACTAATAGATCTGGAGTTAGTCATGTAAGATTTTCAACAAATTAAATCTCTCCAGATGACCCCATCATGAAAGTATGGAAATATGGAATGGTAACTTACCTCATAGAAATCCCATATTCAAAGTACTAATTCTTCTCAAGACTAATTAAGTTTCAACAATGTACGTTTAAAACGGATCCATTAGATTCTTACATCTCTTGATGGTCCAATGAAAAATATCATATATTAGAAGTCTGTGTGTTAAGATACATTGCGCAGTAATTGAGTACAAAAACGGAAAAGTCAAACCAACCCATTATCTTGTTTAATCAGTTGATTTAGATAATCCCCAATGTATCAACGACAAGTATGGTTTGTAGGCCGATAAGAAGTAGTTAATGATCCTACTTTAATAAGAGCCATTAGTTTTTGTGACATTTATCATAAAATGTAGGAATCAATTAAATAAGGAAGACCACTGATGTATTATAGGAACATTACTTTCATTTATCATAATGATTTCAGCAAATAAATGGAGGTGGAAGGGCTACTTTAGTAGATGTCTTTGATTGGTTTTTTGATGTTGGACTTGAAAAATTCTTATCAGAAAAAGAAAAGAAATATTTTCATGAATTACGGAAAAATAGGGTCTAGAGTATCTTCAATTTCATGAAGATTTTGATGATTATCTAGATAATGATGCACTCAAAGACATTATTGGGGGTGAAGACATGCAGAATCTCAATATGGATGACCTGTCTTGTCAGCATTAAGGGCTCTGAGAAAGTTACACCATTATTGTACTATTTTATCAAGTGTCAAATTATTAAAATAATACAGTCTATCATAGTCATGTGAAAGCAGGTGTAGGCATGTGAAAATATCAGTGTATGTATTGTAGCCAACTAGGGCATCCTATGTAGTTCATCTCTACTATAAAAGGAGAGATAGCATGTTGAGAATGAACACAGTCATTTGATCATATTTGAGCAAAAGATAAGTTGCATATCTTCATTTCTCGATGAGCAAGCATATCTAATGCTCTTAGCAGTTTAAATCCTTCTTCTGATCTTCCCATTGTAATATTTCTACTTTTAATCTTCCAATAAAAGAACTTTCCTAGTAAGGAACGTTATTCAATCAAATCTTATGTCTTAAATATTATGATTTCTTGATGAAAGTCTCACTATCATTAAAAATATTTAAAAAAACTAATTAGTGACTACAGCCTGAGATAGGAAATGAAACGGATATATACTGTGCCTGATCTAACAAAGGTGGGGTTAAGATTAGCAATATTTGTAAACTGGAAGTTAGAGGAATGCTAGAATTCAACACCGACTAAGTTCAGGTAATAATCGAAATTCTCTAGTTAAACTTTAATTATTTTGCTAACAATGGTGAGTCTCTAATCATAGAAAATATTATGATGTGCTAGATTGTGATAATTAGCACCAGTAAAGTTATTATAATAAGTCCAAACATTAACATATGCTTAATTTTCTAAAAAAACCCAACATTAACATAAATAAGCATTTGCAATTTCAACCTCATTTGCATCAAAAATAGAAATTGCAGAAAGTTGTGGGTCGAATTTGATTGAAAAAACCCCTAAGAATTACTATTTCGAAGAGTATTGACCCCTACAAATAGTTTACCTAAAATAGAAGGTATTGGGGAATACATTTTTTAAAAAGTTATTCCTTAAAAATTATTTCCTGAAAATATAAAGTACCTCAAAGTCGCAAATTACAAAATAAGTGGCTTGCACTTGATCCCAATTATATACACACACAAACACACATATATAAACACATACACTATATCTCTCTCTCACACATACACACTCGCTATTAACGTAAAACATAGTAATGACATTCACTAAATATAATACAAATACTCCCCGCATATGCACATAGTTGACATAATAGAAGTTTATGGTACACATTAATTTTTTTTCCTTTGGGGAAGGTGTCGTTCGGTTTGTCTCTCTTTTTTCTTTTTTTCCTCAAAGATTTCCTTATGAACTTATTGTGATCATTATCAGTGCAATGGAACAAACATTTGCAAATGCCTAGTAAACTTTAATAATTATTTTTATAGGGTTAAGTATGTTTATGTTAGTTTCTTACTATTATTTTATTGTGATTAATACCTATATTATATGTGCAATATGCAAAAAATATACTACTGGTGCTCGCATAATCACTGACTACAGTTATAATTATTATTTGTTAGAACAATAATATATTTGTAAATATTTTTCATGTTATTATCTTTCCTAAATCATATAGGATGTGTATTCTAGTTCCCAAATCATGTAGGTTGTGGATTCTTGTGGTTCAAGCTAGGACTAGAGGTTGATTAGAACAATAACTCTTTGTAATATAAAAGATGGGCATATGCCATGAATGATATACATGGGAAAAATACCAAAGCCTTGTGTCTTAATTGTGATTTCTTCATGGTATCAGAGCAATTCTGTCAAACATGGGGGAAAAAAAAAAACAGCAAAACACAAGAGTCTAAATGCTACTCCATGGTATGGACAACGACGATGAGACAGAGAACAATGTTGACACCTTTGTCATCACATCTCAATCACCCTATTATCTATCTCCATCTGATACCCCTGGGGCTCTCATCGCCCCTATCAAGTTTGATGGCAAAAACTACGATCTTTGGGAACAAGCTATGAGAACAGCTTTGAGAGCCAAGAATGAGCTTGGTTTCATTGATGGAATGATAACCAAGGTTGAGATGAACGAAGAAGATGAAAAATCGACTATAGCTAACGCTTAGGGGATGGTTAATTCCACGATAACCTCTTGGATCATGAATGTGATTGATCCTAAACTCCATACAAGTGTAGCTTATGCCACCTCCACATATGAAATGTGGGAAAGCATCAGGAAATGGTATTCAATGCCCAATGTACTAAGAATACACACGTTGAAGGCCGAAATTGCGTCTTGCAAGCAAGGCAGTATGGAGGTAGTCGAATTCTTATCAAAACTTATAAGTCTTTGGAACGAGCTTGGAAACTACGTTCCTATACCCGAATGCAAGTGCAGGGCTGCCGTAAAGATGCTCAACATCGTGGAGAATGACAAGGTACCTCAATTTTTAATGGGGATAGATGATGATGCGTACTGCACTATTCGTAGTTAGATTCTGTCCATCAATGGCTTGCCAACTCTAGACAAGGTTTTTAATATGGTATAGCGAGAGGAGGCTCACAAAGGAGTAATGACCAGCCATGATGGAGTCGCAGCCATTGCCATCAGTCACACCAGACCAGTCCAACAATCAGGAGACAAGACAACATGCAGACGTTGTGGAAAATACGAACACGAAGGGGCTGGGTGTTTTAAGTTGATAGGTTATCCACCTGGGTAGAGTTCTTGGGGAGGACATGGTGGACACGGGAGAGGATGCGACAGTAGAGAAGGAGGTCATATTGCTGCAGGCTGAGGACGTGGAACGTCGAAGAGATGGCTCACGCAATGCAATCGAGCCACGACATTAGAGGGATCAAAGACAGCAGCAGCAGTGCCACAGGATTTACACTCGAACAGGTGCAAAAAATTCAAAGCTTGATAGAGACACCCAAGTTGATCCATGACAGGCTTTCAGGTAAGGATTCGTGTTTGCTTGACAGTGGCGCATCGCGCCACATGACCAGAAATATAAGCGTACTACAGGAGGTGCATGACATGCTATCCATCGAAGTGGAGTTACGTAATGGGGCATATACTTTGGCCACCAAAAGAGGGCTTGTCTATTTGAATTCTAACATTAAGCTGAAAGATTTGCTTTAGTTGCCAAAATTAAATTGCAATTGCATATTAATTGGGCAGTTGATTGAAGATTTAATTTGTACCGTCACATTTACTAATAAACTTTGTATCATAGAGGGCCTTACTTCGAGGAGCTCGATTGGAGTGGGTGAGCAGAAAAGAGGGGTTTACTACTTTGAGGACAAGCTAGCAGCAAGAATTCAAGTTAACAAGATCTGTGTCATGTGTGCTTACGTGCAAAACAAACCCGTTCATCTTTTCCAATTAGCGATAATATAGCATTGAATAAATTTGATCTTATTCACTATGATACTTGGGGAGCCTACTGTGTTAAAGCCTTCTGTGGTGCACATTATTTTTTGACTGTTGCTAATGATGCCAGTAGAGGAGTATGGGTATACTTAATGAAATACAAAAGTGAAGCCTCTTAACTTGTTAGAAATTTTTACCATATGGTCAATACCCAATTTGATGCAAAGGTGAAAATTATTAGAAGCGACAATGGTCATGAGTTCACTTCAGGAATTATGAAAAATTTCTATAGTGAACAAGGAATTATTCATCAAATAATTTGTGTCAACACTCCTCAATAAAATGGAAGAGTTGAGAGGAAACATCGACATATTATGAATGTAGCACGAGCTTTACGTTTCCTAGCAAATCTTCCCATTGAATTTTGGGGAGAATGTGTGCCAACCGCAGCTTATCTAATTAATAGGACACCCTCTACAATCCTTCACTAGAAAACCCTCTATGAGGTCCTCTTTGGTGCTAAGCCTACATATGACCGTATCAAAATCTTTGGACACCTATGTTATGCACACAAATTACATAGCCAAAAGGACAAGTTTGGTCCAAGGAGTAGAAAGTGTGTCTTCATTGGATATCCTTGTGGCAAAAAGGAGTGGAAAATATATGATATTGAAAGTTTTGTTACTCAAGATATAATTTTTTGTGCAGAAGTTTTTCCCTTTGCCAAGGAAATTAGAGGACAAGATCAAAATCCCATTGAACAACAAGCACTGCCTATAAACGATTTTGTGGAAGTCCTGGAAATCCAAAGCCACAGCACAAGAACCCTTCTTGCTGAGGCCTTAAGTAAAGATTAGTCTCAGCCAACCCAAAATAAACCAATTGGTTCGAACAACCCAGAACAGCGTGGTCCAGTATGGGATGGAGACAAATTGCAATAGTCCGAAGGTAAATGTGAGAGGGACCTTCACGAGCCTGATCAACTGGGCCCACGTATCACTTCGGAAGCCCAGCCACCAAAAGGGGGAGTTGGCCAGCATGCCCAACACCAAGCTCACCATCAAATCAAGCTGGGCCAGCAGTAACAGATCCCACGGCGGCACCTGGGCCAGCAGCATTGGATCATGCCTTCACAACTGAACCCGGGGACACAGGCAGAGAAAAGTGGGGTAGAAAGAAGGCAAGCCACCTAACAGACTACATATGCTAATCGGTGCATTCTAAGAACCCCTCTTCATCGGAACAAGCACCTCAAATGGTCTCCTCAGGTAAGCCTTATCCCATAGTTAATTATGTTACATGTGATCGGTTCTCTAATACGCATAAAGAATATCTTGCTGCTATAACCAAAGTTGCAGAGTTGAGCTATTTTCATGAGGTAGTCAAAGATCGCAGGTGGGGAGAAGTGATGGCGAAGGAAATTTAAGCCCTAGAATTGAATAAGACTTGAACCGCAGAAGAGCTGCCTTCAGACAAGAAACCCCTTAATTTGCAAATGGGTCTACAAAGTAAATACAAATCTAATGAGAGTATCGAGAGATATAAAGGTCGCTTAGTTATTCGAGGGGATCAGTAAATAGAAGGATTTGATCATGGTGAGGCTTTTGCTCTTGTAGCAAAAATGACAAGTGTGAGAAGCTTTCTTGCAGTTACAGCCGCAAAAGGTTGGACCTTGCATCAGATTGATGTAAACAATACATTCTTGCATGGGGGCCTGGATGAAGAAGTACATTTGACCATATCTCCAGGCTTTAGGATGCATGAGTCCAAAAAGATATGCCGGTTATAAAAATCTCTTTATGGGTTGAAACAAGCCCCACGTTGGTAGT
>NCQT01075002.1:26513-48107 GCA_002740465.1 Stenocereus thurberi
CTAACACTATAGCTAACTGGTATGATTTATTAAATGAAGATGACAAAAATACATTAAAAATAATGGAAACACTAGCTGCAATGTTCAAAAATATATGTAAGAAACTTAAAACTGAGTTTATCAGAGCTAAACTTGATTCCGAAGAAAAGATAAGAGAATGGTGGAAAAAGATTGATAATATAGAATGATGGGATATGAGATATCTAGAAGATTATATTGTTGAATTTAGTCCATATTATTACAAAATTGGCATAATAAACTAATCTTTGTATGTTCTATGACAAATAACAATATCCTATAAATTCCACAATTAATAAAAATTACATTACATGGCTCGAAAGAGCATATGTCATTGATACACTTGGTTTAAGAATCTCTTATTTAGAAAATGGGTCAATGATCAATGTCTTGATCTCCAAAAGCAAAAGAAAATTAAGAAGCAATTCCTAACTTGCTGGAATTAGCCTCATCAATTGGGAAAAGAACCTGAAAGGAGAAGAAAAAGAAAATTTTATAAGAAAAAGAGCTTTAATAAGCATAAAGGAGAGAAAAATAAAAGAAAATATTATAACAAACCAAGTCCTAAAAAATGAAGATTTTTTAGGAATGCTGCTTATTGTCCTGTAGGGAAAAACAACTGTAAATGCTGGACATACAGAGAAGATTGAGCATTATGCTAATGAATGCAAAAATAGGAAGAATAGTAAGTTGATTGAAACTCTAGGAAGCCTAGATTGTGTGGAGCTTAGTGAGGATGAGGCATTACATCTAGCGTTAAGCAATAAGAAGGACAATGAATATAAAGAAAGTGATTATGAAGAAACCAGCTATATGATAGAAAGTGACTTGATTACTCTTGGGGATCTCCAATGAGAGGAGTTTGTTATAGACAATGATAACAAAGAAGGCAGAGGAGATTGGGTCCTTCCCATAATCTAGAAAGACATTATCTATAAAAAATTCATCTTTCAGTTAAAAAGCAAATACGTATGTGAGATGATGGAAGGAGAACTAGAAATCAAAGACTGTGAGTATGATGTAGGGGGAGTTAATCTCATTAACTGAAAAAATATCCTTAAGCATAAAAAAGATAGAAGGTATAGGTATATCCATGTTAGAAGTGTCTAAGTTCAAATCACTCCATTATAATATTATGGTACAGATATTGATCTCTGTGTTTTACTTTATGATATTAGGTATACCAAATTTAATAACTGACCTATCATAGGGATTAAGACTAACTTATATAATGGATCAGTAGGATTCAATTATCGACCTGGATATTATGTGAGTCTAAAGGATGAGTTTGCTAAAAACTTTCTATCCCTTAAGATAAAAACAGTTGGAATTCACATGAAAAAGGGAATATCCATTAAAGATATTTTGGAAATTATCTATAAATTAGATAATACTATAAATCCAAAGACTAAGGTAATAACTATAGAGGCAGAAAAATTTAAAAGTCCTACCCCTATGCAAAAGATCTAAAGGACTAAATCCAATCCTCAGGAGATAAAGATTGACAGTTCACGGATATCTAGTTTTGCTAACCCTACAAAAATCAATAAGAAAAATGTGATAAAAAATGATGAGAATGGTAAAATTACTGTTAAACCCCAATTATTAAGAAGCATGAGTGTAAGCTCAGGGGGGGAGAAGGACCTTCATTAGCTAAACAAGAGTTTAAAGGAGATGATGCAATTAGCATAACCAGTGAAATGAGTAGAATAAGTTTTGAACCTGCAACATACAGTGTAGATTGAAGTATGAGTCTAGATGAAAAGGTCGTCGGATATAGAACAAGAACGGTTAGTGAACCAGTCTATAAAAATTAATTAGTCAAAAAATGACTATGGAGATTTGCTATGAGGCTACCAATACAAATCCTATAACATCTATATCCCGATAAAGGTCTGTTTAGAGGGATATAATCAATATAAATTATGCACTTACACAGACAGTGATTGTTCTATATACTTTAGGAAAAGATCTTTATTTTTAGAATTTATGTAAAAAAAAGCCAAAAATCATTTACAAGCAAGGATAGCTGATAATAGCATTATGAGCTATAATGAGGCAACAGAAGGGTTATTCATAGAATTAGGAGGAGTCTAATACATTATATCAGTTCTATGGACTACTGATCAAACATCTCATAATATGATTGTTGGAAATAATTTTCAGATATTATACCTCTATATACACAGACCATAAATCAAATAATATTTAGTTCCTGTTGAAAAATTAAGCAAGGCTTACACCCATCAAAAAATAGAGTTCACACGCAGCCAGCATGCGAAAAGATAATGTCTGCACAACGTGAAATACTACTGGCAATTTTATTATTTGAGTTATCTATTAAAGAGCAAATTACTGAACAATAAGAGCAATTATGCAAAGAGCTCTACTCTAATAATTCTAAAATTTTGGGATAAAGATAAAACATTTGCTAAAATCACTTTATCAAATCCCAACACTATTACCCGATTCAAACAAATAGTGTATCCACACCAGGATATTCAAGAATTTGATAAACAAATCAAAGAACTCTGGACAAAGGATTAATCAAGAATAGTAAAAATCCTCACACCAGTCCCGTTTTCATGATAAGAAATCATGCAGAAGAAAAAAGAGGAAAAGCAAGAATGGTGATCAATTAAAAAAAGCTTAATGATAATACTGTCTTTGATAGTTATTATACTCCTAACAAAATAGTTCTTTTCAATAGAATTCAAAAAGCCTCTTGGTTCTCGAAAATGGATAACAAAAGCGGATACTGGCAGATAAAAATGGATATAGAAAGCATTCTTTTAACTACATTTAGCGCCCCTCAAGAACACTATGAATTGATAGTAACCCCATTTGGTCTTAAAAATACACCCCAAATATTCTAAAGAATAATGGATAACAACTTTAAAGACCTTAATCACTATTATTTAGTTTGTATCGATGATGTCCTTGTCTTTTCTAAAACCATATAACAACACAAAGATGATGCCTTAACTGTCACCTACAGATACATTACTCATGGTATTATACTTAGAATGAACAAATGCATTTATGCTGAATAAGAAATTGAGTTCTTAGGTCTAGAAATAAAAGCTGGACAAACTATTCTACAAAAACATATTTTGGAAAAAATCTTCAATTTTTCTTAAAAAAATTGAAGATAGGAAGCAGCTAGAAAGGTTTCTTAGATGCCTTACATATGCTTCAGATTTCATTAAAGATTTAGCTACACTGAGAAAGCATTGCAGCGGAACTTCAACAACAACAACAACAACAACTCCCAGTATGGGTTCTGCTTTCGTGGGATCTGGAGAGATCCAACTGTAGGCAACCTTACCTCTACCGACATTCCTACCCGTAGAGAGGCTGATTCCAAGAGGCCCACAAAAATGGTTTTGCGAAAATATTTTAAAGAGGAAAGATTTTCCGAAAACATTTAATGGAAACAGTTGATAGGAGAAGGATTCTATAGCAACAGAAGACTGAGATAAATAAATGATCAGTTGTTGAAGTTAAAAAATAAAAGAACAAGATAAAAGAGGAAGGTAACATACCTGGACCCCCAACTATAAGCAAACCAGAACTCTTCTCAGAAGACCTTACAACCTGCAATAAAACACAACATATGAAAAAACCACTACTAGAATTGAGCCATAGCAGCCAAAAGAAAACTGCGGGGTCGACTCTCTGCGATCTAAGACTTTAATCCTATCCCGCCACAACTTCCTATCCTGAGCCATGTCCTCCGTCAAACCGACAACTTTTAAGTCATCTCTAATCACCTCGTCCAAGCTCTTCTTTGGTCGTTCCCTCCCTCTTCTGCCTGCGGGGATGTTAATTCTCTCACATCTCCTCACTGGGGCATCCTCACTCCTCCTCTTCACATAACCAAACCATCGGAGTCTTGTTTCTCTCATCTTATCTCTGATGGGAGCTACTTTGACTAAGTCTCTGATAACTCCATTCCTAATTCTATCTATCCTCGTATAATCACACATCCACCTTATCATCCTCATCTCTGCTACCGTCAGCCTTTGAACTTGAGTATTTTTTAGAGGCCAACATTCCTGCAGCAGAAACTCAAGAAAGAAGCAAATTAGACATGAACCACTGATAATACAAAAATTGCTCAAAACTTTCAAAAAGATGTGTAAAAATCTTCCTATTCTTAATTTGTCTAATGAATGAGATGACTTAATTCTTGAGACAGATGCCAGCAATGAGCACCAGAGTGCGGTACTCAAAATCAAAGAAGGAGAAAAAATCTACAAATACTACAGTGGAAGTTTTAATAAGACAAAATGCAGCTATCCCACGATGGAAAGAGAAATCTTTGCAGTCATAAGGGGAATTGAAAGTTCTTAATATTTTGAGCCCCAAAACCTTTGCACATTCAAACTAATAGCAAAGGATTACTTGCTTTTGTGAAAAGCAATTTATCAAATATACAAGTGCAAGGGCGAATTTTGCATTGATAATTGTGGTTTAACCAATTTTCCTTCTCTATTGGACATATACGAGGATTGAAGAACTCTCTTGCAGACAGTTTAACTCGAGAACTCACCAGTGGTGATCATCAAAGCAGAACTCTTGTCAGAAAATGAGAAAATCCATAATGAAATGCCATTTCTATTAGAATGGGTTTCTCCTTCTAGTAAAGTCCTTATTGATATTTTGAAATTTCATACAAAAAGTGGATCATGTTTTGGTCTGCTATCTTTAGCCTACCTAATAGCCCAAAGATTTTTCCTTCTAGACTTACAAGTTAATTTCCTTAGATATCCTTATGATATTCAAGAAAAAATAAGTTTACATGCCAAGAAAAATGATTCAATGAGTGGTATACAGTCTGCCTCGACTATCATCATAACTATTCCTATGATATTTGGGAGTTCTCGAGTACAGCGATCTACTTTCCCGATAAGTCTGGAGTTGGTGGTGTTAGTTTCCCAATAAATTCAATCTCTCCAAACGACCCCATCATTAAAGTCTAGGAGTACGAGATACTAGTTTACTTTATGGAGTTCCCATATCCAAAGTTTTTATTTTTCTCAACATTAACTAAATATCAACAATGCATGTTCAGAAGAATCCATTGGATTTTTACGTTTGCTGATGGTCCAATAAAAATTCCAAATAATCGATGCTTATATATAGAAATACATTGTGCACTAATTGAGTATGAAAATAAAAAGGCTAAACTGGCTTATTGTCTTATTCAGATTGGTGATTTCGATGATCCTCATGATCAATGACAAGAATGGTTTCTAGAACTATGAGAATTAGTTATTGACCCTGCTCTAGGAAGAGCTATCAATTTTTACAACATTTATCATCAAAGTTGGGTGTTAATTCATGAAGGAGGGAACAGTTTCAGAAGACATCTTTGATTATCTCTTTGATGTTGAAGCTGGAAAATTCTTATTAGAAAAGGAAAGAAATATCTTCTTGAATTATTTGAGAAATAGGATCCAGACCATCTTCACTTGACGAAGATTTTATGATTATCCGGGTAATTATGGTCTGGAAAATATTATTAGAGATGAACGCATACAGAATTTCAATAATGATGACTAGTCTTGCTATCATTAAAAGTTTTGAAAAGTGGCTGCTGCATATTTATACTATTTTAACAAATGTCCGATATGTGAAATAAGGCAGTTTACTATAGCCATGTGAATGTACTGTAGCCATGTGGAAAAGCAGTATGTACTATAGCCGTTAGGGCATCCTATGTACCCCTCATCCCCTGTATAAAAGGAGATATCGAGTGCTAAGAAAGGACATGATCATTTGAGCATTCTTGAGCACAAGAGAAGTTGGGATTTTCTGTTTCTCTATGTGCAAGCATCTCTAATGATCTTAGAGGTTTAAAGTCCCTCTCAAATCTTTTCATTATAAGATTTCTACTTTCAAGCTTTCAATAAAAGAAATTTTCCAGTAATGAACGTTATTCAATTACTTATGTCTTAAATGTTATAATTTCTTGATTAAAGTCTCACTATCCTTTAAAATACTTAAAACTTAATTGGTGACTACAGTTTGAGGTAGGAATTAAAATAGATCTATATTGTGCCTGATCTAAGGAAGGTGGGGTTGTGATTAGCAATATCTATAGACTAGAAGCTAGAGGAATGTCGGAGTCCAGCGCTGACTAAGTTCAGGCAACGATTGAAACTCTCTAATTAAATTTTAATTATTTTGCTAAGTATAGTGGGCATATAACCGCAGAAAGTACAATATTTATGATATAAGTAGTAGATTGTGATAACTAGTACCACTAAGTCATTATAAGAAGTTTAATAAGTTAAAACAAGCATATTTCTTGAAAACCCCCTAAAAATAGCTTATTTGCATGTTTTTCCCACTCTTAGGACTTTTCTGCAAATTCTAAAAGTTCAAGGGCCAAAATAATAGAAAAAAGGACCTAAGAGTCTTTTGTTCGAAAACATAGGGATGCCTAGTGTGATTTTCAAAAAGTCAGGGACCAAAAATTTTTGTCCTAAAACTTACGGTATCTCAGAGTCATTTTTTGGGGGCAAGCTAAGCCTTGTAAAAAAGACCCACCTAAGCTTCCCTTGCCCAAGAACTCACCCTTCAATAAGGGCGGTTTCCAACCCCCTCCTAAACCTATGGTCTCATCTACTAATTTGCCTCCAAAGAACCCTCTTCCACAAAACAAGCCCCCTTTCAGTTCTAACTCAAATAAAAGGTGTTACAAGTGCCAAAGCCTAGGCCTCAGAGTGCCCAAATCGTAGAGTTATTAGTTTGGTCGAGTGTGAAGCAACTTAAGTGGAGGAAGCAGAATAACAGAAGGACCTATGATTCATAGAAGGCATAGAAGAAGTGGTGGTAGAGGCAGATGAAGGAGAACTATTAGTCCTAAGGAGGATGTTAAGTGGTTTCAAGGAGAATCAAGATGAACAAAGGGAGAATATCTTTCACTCAAGGTACACTATCAAGGGAATGGTTTGCTCACTCATCATTGACAGTGGAAGTTATACCAATGTTGCCTCCTCAAGCACAATGGAGAAACTCAAGCTCCAAGCCACGACTCACCCTCATCCCTACAACATTTAATGGTTAAACCAAGGCAAAGGCCTTCACGTTAACTCTAGATGTCTAATTTCCTTAAGTATAGCCAAGAACTACCATGATGAGCTTTAATGTGGCGTCATACCTATGGATGCTTCATGCTTGCCATATCCTGATAGGGAGATCCTGGTTGTTTGATAGGAGGGTCTTGCATGGTGGATACTTAAACACTTAAGCATTTACTAAAGATGGCAAGAAGATAACTCTAGCCCCTCTCCCCTTCTTAAATCACAAAAGCCAAGCCACAAAAGATCGGAGACCAAACCAAAATGCTTTTTATCCTAGAGGAACCTTTGTTAAGGCCTCACAACATGAGTTTAGGACCTTAAAGGATTGGTTGCTCTTGTCCCTTACTAAGACCGAGACACCCGTCTCTCAAATTCACCCCCTAGCCACCCTCTTGCTTGAACAACACTCTTATGTATTCCTAGAAGAAATAACCCATGGCCTCGCTCCAAAGAGAACCATCCAATATCACATTAACCTCATTCTCGGTTCTCGGTTCTACACTCCCAAACAAACCAGCCTATAAAATGAACCCCAAGGAAACCATGGAAATTCAAAGGCAAGTCAAGGAGCTAATGACGAATGTCATATTTGCATAGATTATTTACGTGTTTGGGAGTCATTTTTGGGGATTAAAATGCTAAATTATACGATTTATACCCCTATTTCTTCTATTACACTTTAGTTTCACTTGTTTCGAAAATGATTGTAGATTTTAAATTTAAAAGCCCAAAGTAAGTGAGTAAAAGATGTTTTTGAGGTCTAGTAGATCAAAGAAGCTTGCAAAAAAGACTCAAAATAACCCAACACAAACGTACCAGGGTCAGTACCGCGATCCAAGACGCTGGAGGATGAAGCAACGAAGCGAAACATGGAGACCCTAGAGCCCAATCACCACCACTATCAAACCATGGTGGTGACCTTTTCCACGGCTCGCTTGGTTTTCTTCGCGACTGTTCAAATTCTATGCATTTCTGCCATTGGGAGCCTTGAGTTCCCCCATAAAAACACGATTTTTGGCTGCTCTTGGGAGACTATCTTACCACACACCATTTCATCCACTATTATAGATTAGTTTGGATTAGATAAAGGGTGAGAAAGAGAATTGAAGTGAGATCTTATAAGANNTCCATGTCGGGTTTGCGATTGACAAATTCAAGCGCGATTTTTGGCTAAGCAATTCTTCTCTCTTCCTTTCTTTTCTCCCCTGATTTTAGAATTCATATTTTGCAATTTTGATTTAGATTTGTAGTTTTGATCTTGAATTTATGCAAATTCTAATTTATTTCCCAATCTTGCATTGTTAACTTTGGTGCTTTTGAATTTGTTAGATTATTTTATTAAATCATAGATGCTTATTGCCTTGCGAGAAACTTGATCACTTTCTTATATGTTGTGATTATTGGGTGATGGACTAAAAGGTAAAATCTAATACCAGAATTGTAGGATTTGACTTGATCATGTGGAGTCTTGAGAAAGTCCCACCGATTGAGAAACCATGATTTGACAATCGCAAGCTTAGTGAACCTTAAAAAATCGAGAACCCTTAGGAAATGATAATTGGCTAGATTTAGGTATTTTGACTTCACCTTGAAAAAGGTTGTGGAACTCCCATTATCGATTTTAAAATAACCATTAGAGGAAAAAGTTCCAGTTTGATATTCTGGATTGGGAAAATTGCTTGATTTTTATCCATTAAATTAAATAGTTTATTATTAATATTCCAATCTCAAACTTGGACTCGCTTAGCCTATCTTGAAGGATTATTACCCAGTAGATCAATTTAGTCTCAGTAGGATCAACCTGGATTTGCTGCAATGCCACCATGCGCTTGCAGTCCTATCAAGTTTTTGGCACCGTTGCCAGGGACTAGTGTCGAGTATCGGTTTTTCTCAATGGTTTGACTAAGCATTTTGCTTTTCTTTGAAAAAACCCCCCAAAAAATTGAAAATTAAAAAGATTTTAAAAATTTGGGGAGAAATACCATGGTCATTTTTCATTTTTCCCAATTCAAGCATGAATTACTTTGAAGGTATTTTAAATGTTTAAATATTTTTCTTGCCCCATGTGGTTATTGTATGGGTAAATGGAAAATTTTAGGCATTATTGATGAGGTTGTGAATAGTAAAATTTATATTCTTTTAGAGTATTGGGATTTTGATGATAAAAATATTGATGATGCATGATATTTGCTTGAGTGGATTGCTTGGAATTCATTTGAGTTTGAGAAGGCTAGTTATGTTTTTGGTTATTCTTTTCCTGATCCTTGCGCATTTTATGCTAGATCGTATTATGGTTCTTTTTGTTGTGACTTGTGTAGTTTTTCTGACCATAATATTATTTCATGTCCTTTCTATACATGCTATGCTCAACCTGATTTATCCTTTTCATTAGCTCAGTGCACGGGGCTCAAGGTGGGTGAGCCTTTTGGATTGATTGCTAAGTTTGATGTGGGTGACTTATATTGTGCATCGGAAGATACTCTTGATGTGGTGTGCATAATCTAGTTAACACTCCTTTAGAGGGTTGTCGTTAAGAGTGTATACATAAGGAGTCTTCTAGCATTTGTTTTAATTATGCTTTCCCCAATCCCCTTAGTAATTCCCATGTTTTCCCTAAGTGTTCACAACCCCCTATTTACCTTAATATTCTTTAGACGCACCCATTGATAATCCTAATACTTGTGATTCTATTGTTGATTTGGGCTATAAGTTCAAAAAGATTAATATGCTTGGTGAAAATATTGATAATTTTCATTCCTAGGATACTTTTATAGGTATGATGCCTCCATTGACCCATATTGCATGTACCTAGTGGATAAGCTTGGGAAAATCATGTTGAGCACTTTCTTTGCTTTCTCTTTTGACTTTTCTATAGTTTTTGCTTTGTTGAAGAAAGCACTAACTTTCTTTGTTATTATTTTCGTGCTCTCTTATTGCCAAGCTTGGAAACTCTCTGCTAAGGAGTTTGACAAGCTTATGCATGCCTTGGCAATGTCTGATTTAAAGGATCGAGTCTTGACATCGTGCTGGAGTGACTGGTGCTCCATGTGCCCCGGTTATTACGAGGTCGCATAGCTTAGGTGCACTCTACACCTAACCTGCTGAGATTGTTTTCTTTTATTCCCCTTCTCTTACTTTATTTAGTTTGAATAATAATGCTTTATCTAAGCATGGGGGAAGAATAGCTGTATGTTTTTCTATTTCGATTATTAGCTTGCATACTTATCAGAGAATACAGTTTTAGGTTTCTTTTTATCTGCATTAATGTGTTGCATTTAGTTGTATTTTAGATTTGCATATAGGGTTGCATATAGAGATGGTGAGGATTGGTTTGAGATAACCTCCAATGACACTTTTTTTTAGCCAAAATGGCTTTCATGAGCTTGAGAAGCTTTTGGTGTGTAATCCCTTTTGGTGCTAAAATTTGTAAAGGTTTTGCAAATATTCTTGTTTTGACCCTTGTCTAGATTGAAAACTAAGCTGCCCCTTAGAGTCTTTAGTAATAATGTTTATACATGGGAGTCATTTTATGAGCTTAATGCAACTTTGGTGGATATCCCTTGAGATTTTGAGCCTTATTTGGACTAATTATTATATTTAGTCTCATGTTCTTTCATGTGTGTGACTCTTCCATGTTGCATTTCTAGAACTTGCCTTCACTCTTGTTCAAAACTATATTAGCATGTGCATAGTTGATGATAAGATATAGACATTCTTTCTTGTTGAACATTTTAGCCATATAACCAAATAGCCTACCCTTGTATTATATGTTTATTCCCTTTTGTTAGCCCATTTGAGCTATAATCCTTTCTTGTTGTGATCACTTGATATTAGCCCTTGGCCAAACACATATTCCTACTTTTAAGCCAAGTCTATGGATCATCACTTCATCTATGTAGTGGATGGTTTTGGGGATAATTGAGTTTAAGGTAGCTTTGGTAGGTTGGTTTGTTAAGGGATTGATGATATTAACAATTTGGTGTTGGTTCCTTCTTATATTAGGTTGTGTATGTATATATAATTGGTTGTGAGTTGATAGTTAGCAATCCTATGCCTTTCAACAATTACAACTTTCATTTCATTTCCCAAACAAAACCAAAAAGAAAAACAGTTATGTTAAAGGGAAAAAAAAGAAAACAAGGAAAAAAAAAACTAAGCAAAAAAGAAATTGAATAAGTGATTGACATTGGATATGTAATAGCTTAAGTTCCTTTCTTTGTCAACTAACTTCCTACTTGATTCATGGGGTGTGTTCATTGTATTTTGAGGTTTACAGTTGGTGAACATCATCGGTGATTTATTGGTTGCTCCCTAGTCATTTGGCTAATAGCTGCACATTGTCCCAAATGCATTCATCCACTCCTTTCTCTTAACCCTTCTAGGCCACATTACAATGCATGTAAAGTCCTCTTGATTGCCTTGTGCACATTACATTTTAGGGGTGGAGAATTTGAGTGTCTTGTCAAGCATTTGGTAGTTTGCATCTTTGAACTGAGTCTTGAGTAAACCTATGCTATATTTCAAACACATGAGCAGGAGTAATTCATATTTCCCAAAAGTGAGTTTCTACTAGTTCATTTAGCTCTTTCCAATTACATATGCTTGCATGACATGCTTTATGGTTGTTTGGGGCTAATCAAGTTTGATATCAAGCTTGTGGTCTCGCACCTCTTTGAAGACCTCATCCTTCTAATTTTGAAATGTTTTGCACACTATTTAGGGTTGCCATTGCTTGCTATTCTTGATTGTGATACGCTGTGACTTGCCTACTTTAAGGAGGTTTTGTGTTTTGAGTCTTAGATACATCTCTCCTTGTTAGTTTTATCTAAAGTTTGCTTGAGGAAAGCAAAGATTTAACCATGGGGGAGTGATCAATATCGTATTTGCATAGATTATTTACGTGTTTGGGAGTCATTTTTGGGGATTAAGATGCTAAATTATACGATTTATACCCTTATTTCTTCTATAATGCATTGGTTTTGCTTGTTTTAGAAATGATCGCAGATTTCAAGTTTATAAGCCTAAAGCAGGTGAGTCGAAGATGTTTTTGAGGCCTAGTAGGTCAAAGAAGCTTGTAAAAGAGGCTCAACATGACCCCACACAGATGTACTAGGGCCCATACCACGATCCAAGATGCTAGAGGACGAAGCTACGAAGTGAAACTTAGAGACCGTAGAGCCCACTCACCTCTAAGGTTAGACCGTGATGGTGGCCATGGCCGTGGTGGAAACCTTTTCCCTGGCTCGCTCGGTTTTCTTCGCGGCTGTTTGAATTCTGTGCGTTTCTGCTATTAGGAGCCTTGAGTTCACCAATAAAAGCACGATTTTTGGCTGCTCTTGGGAGGCTATCTTATCGCCCACCATCTCATCCACTATTATAGATTAGTTTAGATTAGATAGAGGGAGAGAAAGAGAATCGAAGTGAGATCTTGCAAGGATTCCATGTTGGGTTTACGATCGATAGATTCAAGCACAATTTTTGGCCGAGCAATTCTTCTTTCTTCCTTTCTTTTTTGCCCTTATTTTAGAATTCATGTTTTGCAATTTTGATTTAGATTTGTATTTTTGATCTTGGATTTATGCAAATTCTAGTTTATTTCCTAATCTTACATTGTTAATTTTGGTGCTTTTGAATTTGTTATTAGATTGTTTTATCGAATCGGAGATGCTTATTGCCTTGCGAGAAACTTAATCATTTTCTTACATGTTGTGGGTATTGGGTGATGAACTGAAAAGTGAAATCTAATACCAGAATTCTTTGACTTGATTGTGTGGAGTCTTGAGAAAGTCCAATCGAATGAGAAACCATTGATTTGACATACTTAGTAAACCTAAATAAATCGAGAGCCCTTAAGAAATAGTAATTGGTTAAATTTAGGTATTTCAATTCACCTTGAAAAAGGGTTGTGAAACTTCGATTATCTGTTTTAAAATAACTATTAGAGGAAAAAGTGCCAGTTTGATATTTTGGATTGGGAAAATTGCTTAATTTTTATCCATTACATTAAATAGTTTATTATTAACATTTCAATCTCAAACTTGGGTTCGCTTAGCCTATCTTAAAGGATTATAACCCAGTAGATCAACTTAGTCTCTGCGGGAACGACCTTGATTTGATACAACACCATCGTGTGCTTGCGGCCCTATCAGCTGACACCCAAGGGTCTTGTGAGGGAAAATCTTAATCCATCTGCCACACCTGCCCTCTTAGTCCTTAAGAAAGATGGTCCAATGAGAATGTATGTGGATAGCTGTGTCATAAACAAGATCACCATTAAGTATCCGCATCCCATACCTAGATTGGAGTGTTAGATGAGCTTCATAGTTCAAGAGTCTTTTCTAGGGTCGATTTGTGGAGTGGTTATTACCGAATTCGGATTAGGGAAGGGGATGAATGAAAAACCTCTTCTAAGACTAATAGGGGGTTATATGAGTGATTAGTCATGCCCCTTGGCCTTTCCAATGCCCCTAGTACCTTCATGAGGCTAATGAACTAAGTGCTTAGACCATTCATTAGTCACTTTATTTGGTTTACTTTGATAATATCTTGGTTTATAGCCAAAGTGAGAAAGAGCATCTTGTGCATCTTGCTCAAGTCATAAAGGTCCTTGAGAAGGAAAAGCTCTATGGTAATTTGAAGAGGTGCCCATTTTTCACTTAAGAAGTCACATTTATTAGGAAACATAGTCACAGCCCAAGGGATCAAGGTAGATGAGAGCAAGATGGAGGCCATTCGATCTTGGCCTACTCCTTGAAGCATTCATGATGTGTGAAGTTTCCATAGACCAGCCTCCTTCTATAGGCGGTTCATAAGAGATTTTAGCACCATCATGGCCCCTATGACCAAGGATCTCAAGCATGCATTATTCAAGTGGAATCCAAAGGCATAACAAGCCTTTGAAGAAATCAAAAAGAAGCTCACTTAAGCCCCAGTGTTAGCCTTACCATGCTTTGAGAAGATCTTTGAGGTGGAATGTGGTGCATTCGAAGTTGGGATTGGTGAAATTCTCACTCAAGAAGGCCGCCCCAGTGCCCACTTCAGTGGGAAATTATGTTATTTTGATAGAAAGCATTCCACCTATGACAAGGAATTCTATGTCATCATTTGGTCACATGAGCATTGGAGTCACTATTTGGTGACAAATGAGTTCGTCCCCCATTTCGATCATGAGGCACTCCAGTATACTCAAGGCCAACACAAGCTCAATACTTGTCATGCCGAGTGGGTTGAGTACTTACAAACTTTTTATTTCACCATCAAGCACAAGTCTGGGAAGCTCAACAAGGGTGTCGATGCTCTCTCATGAAGGTATCTCTTATTGTTCCAACTAGATGCTTGTGTTCTTGGATTTGAGCATTTGAAGTCCCTTTATGATGAAGATAAAGATTTTGAGGAGTTGTTCAAGGAATGTCAAAGGGATCATAAAGGAGAGTTCTTAGTCAATGAGGGCTACTTATCAAGAGCACACGGCTTTGTGTCCCTCATTGTGGTACAAGGGAACTCCTAATCCGTAAGGTCCATGGTGGTTCCTTAGCTAGCCATTTTGGTGAGAAGAAGACTCTTACCATGCTTAAGGACCATTACTTTTGGCCTTGCATGGATAATGATGTCCAAGATGTGATTTAGAGTTGTGCAACATATCAAATGGCAAAGAGTCACACTCTTCCCTAAGGCGTCTGCACTTCCTTGCCCATTCCCAGCTTCCCATGATAAGATGTGAGCATAGATTTCGTTCTTGGGCTGCCACGAACACAAAGGAACAAGGACTCTATCCTTATGGTTGTTGATCATTTCTCAAAGATGGTGCACTTCATCCTATGCAAGAAGACTCATGGTTTTACCCATATGGTCGATTTCTACTTTAAAGAGGTGGTTAAGCTCTATAGTATTCTAAGGTTCATAGTATCAGATCGAGGCACTAAGTTCTTAAGTCACTTTTGGATGACTTTATGGGAGAAATTGGGTACTAAGCTCAAGTATAGTACCACTTGCCACCCACAAATGGATGGCTAAACTGAGGTCACTAGTAGGATCTTAGGAGTGCTCCTAAGGACTTTGTTTAAGTCCAATCTCAAGTCATGGGACAAACTCATACAATAAAGCTCCTTGTATGACAATAGGAATGTATCCTTTCTAGGTCATTTATGGAGTTGAGCCACTCTCCCTTCGTGATCTTACCCCCTAACCTATGGAAGTGAAGCCTAATATGGAAGCGTCCAAGAGAGTCCAAGAGATCCAAGAGCATAGGAAGCAAGTCATCTTCAACCCCAGTGATCTAGTTTGGACGCACTTGAGGAGAGAATAATTTCACTCTAAACGCAAATCCAAGCTTATACCTAAGGCTGAGGGACCATTTGAGGTGCTGGAAAGGATTAACAACAATGCCTATAAGATCTATTTGGCTGGTGATTATGGGGTGTCTACTACCGTTAATGTTGCTGACGTGGCCGTGTTTTTAGAATGATGATACTTCGGAGAATTTATGGGCAAATTCTTCTCAACAAGTGGAGGATGATGGGAATCTCGCCATAGTGTCAAACCCAAGTTAATGTGATCAAGGAACTCAAGAAGCAGCTCCAAGAGTTCAAAGGATAATTCAAAAAGTCTAAGGAATATTAAGAGCAGAAATTGTCCAAGTTGGTCTGAAAATGTTCGGTTTTGTGAGCCTGATTATACAAGCCTAAAATGCATTTAGAGAGTTATGAATCCACTTTTTGGGAACTGTTGTGAGTTAGCTTCAAGCTCTCGAAGATAATCCAAGCCAAGTCACGTGCCAATGAGCATAAAGGAAGCATTTTAAAAAACTGACTATTCAGTTCTAGTTTTCACCATCTGGCTTGTATGGGCCATTTCTCTCAAACAATTGGGCCAAATCTAGCGGAACTTTTTCCATATGAAAACTCTTCAAGCTTTTATATGACTCCTATTTCTTTAAATTTGGACTAGAAACAAGGGAGTTATAACTCATTGAATCTAATCTGTTGCAATGTCAATGCGCTGAAGACTAGCTGCTTTTACTACATTGGAAATTCTAACTCCTAGGGAACAAGTGCATGACCACCTAGTTCCAAAAGCTTCATTCACCTATGCTAAGGTGGGAATTCAAGATAACAAGTCTCCAATCTTCAGGAAACAAGCTTCAAAGCCCTAGTTTTTTATTTTGCATGGTTTTCTTACTAGTTTATTTACTAACTTATTTCTTATATTTGCTACGCTAGTTTAGTGAGTTGTATTTTGATATTTCCTAAGTATGGTAGTTTCCTAGAGTAATGGCCAACCTTTTATAAGCCTTACTCAAGTTACATTGTAGCACAGATTATGAATTTATGATGAAGTTGAGCTTGGCTCCTTAAACCCTGTAAATTCTCTCCTATTTTAGCTTTGCTTTTTACTGAGAAAAGTGGTGTTCAAGTCATTCTTAATCATCTCCTTGGTGATGTGTCTTATCCTTCGAGGGCATTAAGGCCCTTGGGCTTGGTTTACGTGGTGTATCTTATCCTAAATCATCCTAGTTTATCCGATTACTACCCAATTTTCAGTTTCGAGATAGGTATTGCTTGGGAATGTTTTTGACTTGAACTTGTGGTTCTGTCTTGAAACTCTCCTGGCACATCACCCCCTCCCCCCCCAAAAGGAAATCAAAGTATGAGGTAGATTCCTCTTTCACCTATGCTATCTGTAGGACCTCATAAGAATAAATAATGAATCTTTTGTATTGTGAAGTACTTGTGTTTACACTGCTAGCACTAAAAGCACCATTCATTGAGAGTGAAGGTGATTACTTCTAGGTCATCTTGACATCATGTGAGCTTGGTTGCCTAATACTACAGACACCAAAAAATGATGTCGGGAATTTTATAAAATGATCGATGATGAAAACTATGTCCTAATTTGTATATTTAGGGGACCAGCAGGATTAACTTTTAATTTAAGCCTAAAAGAAGAGGATATTAGACTTTAAATGTGCAATTATCCAGTCTGGTCCAAAACCTTAGAAGCAGCCAGGTTCTAGCTAGTTTCTTACCTGAACCAGTCGGTTCCCCTTCAAGAACCTGACCAAGATCCTCTCTCTCCTCTCTTCTGATCCAAAACACATTCTATTTGATATAATTTTATCCGATAAGCTACAGCCGATTAAATTTTGCAAAGAGATAATCGACCTCTTTTTGTTTTTTATTAAATAGTTCATCTTCTCCTTTAGGCGATATAAAAAGGGAGCCTCCCCTTAGGGTTAAATACGTCAAAATTTGGAGAGAAAAACATACTGAAAATCTAGAGGAGAGACACTAAAGGTGAGAAAACTGATTAATTAGCACTATTCTATCAAAATCCTGTTGGGTTCCTATATAGATTAGGCGGGTCAACCTAGGGGCGACTTCAATTACCTTTTCTTCCCTTTTTCATTTTCCCGCTTTACTTATTTTATTCAATTTCGGGTTTTAAGTAAAGATGTATTTTTAGTTAGATTAGCCCAGCGTGCTGTAAATATTTAGCTTTGTTTCCCTGTGTTTATTCTTTAATTTTCTTATTTGGCTTCATAGATTGTAATATATTGCATGCTTACTATTTACAAGTGTAAATTGATTCTAATTTGCCGTTTTGATTAGTACATGTTGTCAGTGATGGTGGGTGATAAAGTGATACATTCCATCACAATGTCATACCTTTGCCTTTGGGTCTAGATCCTTGTTTGAAGCCTATGGAATTAAATGGTTGTCATTGTAGGAATTATTCGGGGTCTTTTGAAAATATTTTTAAAACGAACAGTTTATCCCTTTCAATATATGGCTCGGTTTGGGGAGTAAACATGGTTTCGTAAGCTTTCTTTCCCCTAATAACCTCACTACTAATTCTATTCTTTTTAATAAATTTGTGTTATTTATTTATTTTCTATGTATTTTTGCATTCAATATTTCGAAATAAGAAAGCGGGGACAAATTCTGGAATTTGGGTCCAAGTTATTTTTGACTATTTGGGCAGGGAAGCCTGACCGTGATCTAACATAAGAAACCATCCGGGATCCATGGGTCAGTCCTAGTCCTGACTTCTACTCCAAAAAGTGGTTATTGTTTAGCCTAGGAGCCAGTACGGGTTCTAGATTTGTATGTAGCCACCTTAAATTTGAAATATTTAGGTGTGAAATAAACATAAATAATAAAATAAATTATATAAGTACACCCAGCAAATCCGATCATTTGTGAGGGACCTCACCCGAGTTCCAGGTCACGATTATTGGAAATACTAGGAAGATACTAATCTTTTTGATAGGGAGGATGACAAGTGAATCGTTTAGGAATGCCACCTTAGATATTGTTGGTTAGGATAACTAGAAAAGACTCATCTTGAGGTACATTTTGACATTTTAATATACTGCTTCAAATTCTTTGGCATTCATGTGGCAACAAATTTGAGTTGGCACCTAACATAGGCAGCCTTTTGATATGATAGGTAAATTGGTCGTGTTTACAACTCACTCATAGAAATCTATTTCATTTTCCCCCCTTTCTACCAATGTTTAATGCAATGGCACGTCCCTCTTTACTGTTTTTTTTGTCTATTTTGCCCTTCTTTCCACTTTGCAATTTTGACATGATCATTTGATTTAGTTTATTCAATATTAGTTTGGCCCTTGAGAAGTTCTAATTGTTTTGTCTTTGAAGATATTGCTGAGGTTAAAGATTATGACCTTTGTGATTGACAATATCATTTTGGCCATGTTACAATTGAACATTGTGAGCTCAGATTTGCCAAAATGTGGATTTTTACGAAGATTATTACAGCTCCATTTTGTAAAGTTTGCCGCTTTTTTTAAAAAAATATTTCACACATCCAAAGAGAACTCGTGGCACATTTTGTAATGTTTGATATATTCAATGTGATTCAAGCATCAATGACATTTGCAACAGACATTTTAATTTCACAGGAGTACATGTAATGTTGGTGTAGTTTGAGATGTGCATGTGCAAAGTTGGTGGAATCAAGTATTAATGGTTTATATAACATATCAATCACTTAAAAATTCGAGAAAAAATTGTGATAGGGAAATTCCACTATTTTCACACTACATTTCCTTTCATGAAACCAATTTATAATTCAGTGGGAAATCTCCCATTGTTTTCCCTCATAGTGACCACTGGGGGAAATTTCCCACTTCGTCGTACAGAGGCAAATTTTCCAATTGGATTGATGGAAGCAGAAAATTCCCATTATACCACCTATGGTAGAAAATTTTCCTGTTGAACTATGCTTAGGTGAAAAATCTATTTACAAGGAGGCATAGTGGGTGAATGTAAAGATTTCCCATTGAATGTGTAAACGGTGGGAAATCATGTTTTCCTTCTACATTTTTCCCTATTGTTTAATGCATTGGAAACTAGTGGCAAATTGCCTTTCCCCATTGAAATTTCCCTACTTCTAACTAAATTTAAGGTGGAAAATTATGGATTTTTAGAAGTGGTTAGATACAATTAGGGATGATGATGGGTCAGGTCTAGGTCAGGTCCACCTGCATCCAGATCCAATTAATTTTTTTGGACCTAGACCCTAACCCGCCCCGAACTTAGAGCTTGCGGGTTTGGTGAGTCCAGATTCTTCGCTATTTTCACATTAAAATTATTTTTTTCACTTCTTAACATGATAATTGAATTTAGAAGATATGATATATAATTAAAAAACATTCTAGCGACACGTACCATAGTTAAGTGTACTTATTTATATCTCACATACCAAAAATAACGGTTTGATACAAACCACAAAAATAAAGTCCATCAAATTTGAAAGGAACATAACAAAATAGTTCTTCTTCCACAACCGCAAGAAACTAATTTAGAGTTACTTTAGCTACTGCCTTTGCCTCATTTTTTAAATAAAAAATTAATGAGTCTTAAACAGATATCAGGTTGGGTCTGGGTCTGAATTTTTTAGAGCACAACGCAGACCTAGACCTGGCCAACATCCCTTATACCCAGACCCCGCTTAAGACCTATTGGGCCTTATTTAACTGGATCTAAACCCTCTACATTAGGTCGGGTCTGATGGATCGGGGTCGGATCCAAGATTCACCATCATCCCTAGATACAATACAATAATAATTAGGGATCCTATTTGCTATGAAGACACAATTATTATTATTGTTATTGTTGTTATTATTATGATTAAGAACAAATATTAAAAGATTTCTCATTTTCATTAATATTATTTCGGTTTTCTTTGAACATAAATATAATTTTAAATATGGAATACTAGATGTTAGATACAAATATAATGACAAATATGAATCACATACACGCGCATGTGCACTCACACACACATATACATAGGGCTACTCATGCAGGATGAGCTGCTCTGTAGATGAATAGGGTGAGCACATGAAGGTGTTGTCTGCTCAAACCGAGAATTGATCACCAATAGAGTATTAATAATCACTAAAACTAAAACTATTGATCATTAATTAAGACTATAAGTAAAAACATATATTATGATTTTAATAAAAGTAAAGCTCAAATACATCAAAACTAAAGCCCTCTTAACTACAATTAAGGATACGTTCACAATCAACAAACAAGTTTATAATAATCATCATAAATACATTAATTGATTACCTGGAACACCCCAATCCTCTAGGGTTAGGGGCGTTGCTGATTTCAAAAATTCTGGAGCGAAACAGACAGAGTTCCACCTAAAAACTAACCAAAACCTAGGCTTAAAGTCTTACATTAGGTCCCTGTAAGAAATAAAAGCATAAAAGACGTGTTCACGAGCTCAACTCTACAGACCACCTGCCCAGAGTGTACTGAGTATAAAGTTCAATAATGGAAAGAAATAAAAGTACAACTTAACGGATCACACATTCGGAGCATTGGGGTTTACATCCAAATAACTAAGAACAACTAAACCAAACGATTAACTATTCAGATGGTTGGCCTAGTTGGTCATACAGAGCTACAACTAGTCAATGTGTATTACATGAACTATAGAAATGAACCACATACGTCCAAGAACTTATGAATAAATTACATTACAACATTCGACTTATGATCTACATATATAACTCATTATCTAAAGTAGGAGAGTGATTTCGATTGGGCTTACATGAACCGACTTCTACCTATTACATCAAAAACCTAGGAAAAGGGAAATAAAGAGGGGATGAGCTACTAGCCGCTCGGTGAGTGATTCTCAACTTGAAGAAAACAAAACAGTTGCACGTAATACTTTAAATAGCAATCACACACAATTGATATTTAATATCACATAATAAGTGTACAAGGTCTCCCATATCCATCAATACTTCTATAATCCCCAGGATTCAAATAGAATCTCTTCCCTTCTTCCATCCCACACACAAGAATTCTCTACTTGCCTAACCTATGATGCTTGCAACTAATCACGTGTACTACACTTGTTTTACATCATATAACAAGCAAAAATGACTCAATAGCTAGTTACCTCAAGCTATAATCCAGGCATTGAGAGAAATATG
>NCQT01075006.1:24940-39511 GCA_002740465.1 Stenocereus thurberi
ATTTATTGTATTATCCTGAAATAGATGGTTGCTAATTAAGCCAGAAATGATCCAATTGGATGCCATTTGGGTGATGAGAAGCCAAGTTGAACTCGAATATAGTGCTGGAATGGAGGCCTTCTTAACTAAGGAAGGTTAGCTTGGACTTTGGTATGGTTGAGGTTGTAGCCAAGAGTTGGCTTGGGGATTGGTATGCATCAACGTCCCCCTTTTGAGAAAGATTTGGCGTAAAATTCTCAAAGTTCAGCTTCACATAAGGAGATAGATCACCCACATTAAAGGTGGCACTCACATTCATGTCTCCTTAAAGCTCCAAACGTATAGGCATTGTCTCCAATCTATTTAAACACTTCAAAAGGGCCTTCTCCTTGAGCCATGAGTTCATTTTGCCTCCTCGAAGGGAATCCCTCCTTCCTTTGGTGCAACCATACCAAATCTTCATTTTGAAACCATGGGGTTTCAATGCTTGTTTACTCTAGCATTGTAAGAGGTGTTGACCTTTTCTATTTGAGCTTAAGTTTGCTCGTGAAGTTTCTTTATTTTCTTAGCTTTCGCTTCAGCCTCAAAGTTAACCCTATGATGAATGGAATAGTAAGAATGTCCATTGAAGTGAGAGGATTGACTCCATAACAAGCTTCAAAATGAGAGCGAGATATAGCATATGTAGGAGCTTGGTTGTAAATAAACTCAACATAAGGAAGCTTTAGATCCCATTCCCTGAGGTTCTTGCTCACTATAAAGGCCCTAAAGGAAGAATAATAATACTGCAAGTGTACAATTGTCATCCATAGTACTTGAGTGTCGAATCCACAGGGATGGGGTCGAAGTTAGGCCACCACATGTAAAACTAACCCATATTAGTTAAACTAAAAACAATAAACAAGCAAAACAGAATCATTCAACTAAGAAAAATTGAACTTAGTCTAATCATGATTAAAACTATATGCTGAACAACTAGTAAATAAATTATCACAACTACTAATGAAATAATAATTTTAAATAATCAACAGACAAGGGAGAGGAAAATGATCACCATATAAGCCAACAGAAAATGCCGAATCTTTGATAGGTATCAGTCATAAAATTTCTGCATCCACCATAAACTAAAGAGAGTAATAAAAATCAAAATTTGAAATAAAACTAAATTTGAAATTGTAAAGATTTAATTAAAAACTAGAAGTAGAAAAATTGTCACAAAACATGAACTGAAAACCATATCAAAATTTGACTCAAAAAGGTAATTGAGCTTACAAAAATCATTAAAGCTATTGAACTAGACCTACACCTATGAGGGAGAGGAAATTGAAGATTTTTCTAAAGTGCACCCACCCCTATTTATACTAGTAGCAACCCCCCATGCCTTCCTAATTACACTAGATTTCTTTATTTCGAAAAAATTCTTCTACTTTCCTAATTATAAGAGATCTCTTATTTTTAAACTCACTATCTTACTTTTCTAATTTTACCCAACAACCAATTTATAATTTCTTTATTAATTTGCAAAGGGACTCCACTGTAATAAATTTTCAATTCCTTCACAGCTTCAATCTTAAACTTTCTGATTTTTATGTGCTAATCACCATATAATCTGTTTGGCTCATCTTGGTGTGTTGAAAGAGAGCGGGTCACTAACTTCTAGCCTGGGGACAAAACGAGGATAGCCTGGGGACAAAACGAGGATTAGCTTTGGCTTGCATAAGAGCTTGTCACCATACTAATTAATGAAAAATCATTTACTCAACCTTCAATTTTCAAGTCTTTTCCTCATCCGCTTGTTATGTAAAAAGCTACATAAAATCCTATTAAAGCATAAATAGGCTCGAAGGTAACTAAAATCTAGGTGAACAAAGGTATAATATTTAGCACTTTTGGTGACAAGACAAATACCCTCTCACTAAGATTTCGCTCATCCTTAAGTAAAAGAAAATAAAGGAAAGTATACCGACGAAATCAAACTCACTTTTATATGAATCACGGTTGCACTTAGCACATGTAACAAGCTCTTTAAACCCCCCGGCTCCTCCTAGTTGACGAGTGTGGTATCATTAATATTTGCAGAAGGTACACCCACAAAATCCTTGAACAAAAAAAGAAAGACAAAAATAAAAATAGAGAATCCTTTTGAAACTTGCAAATATAACCAAATATATACAAGGAAAAATTGTATCCACTTGACCAACAAATCACCCCTGCAACGCAAATATCAGATTATGTACGCAGACAATGTATAGGTCGAGACTCTTAATCCTCAGGGATAACACCCGCACACCAATTTTTCACCTCACAGATGTTCAAAACAATGAGTCCATCCTAGTGCATGATTTGCAATTTTACCATTACCCTAGGAGTTAAGCTTACCAAGGTATGACTCAATCCAACTTGACTGCTTTATTAGCTTATTGACTTTAGAAGCAAGGTTTCCAAATGACAGTATTGCCTTAAGGGGTAGTATCCAACAGTGCATTCCTAAAAAGGTAGCCTGTCAGTCCCAACGTTATAACCCTTTTATTTTCAGTGTTTCGTTTTTTATTTTCATTTTTTGTTTTTTGCTTTTTCTTGCGAAATAAAAACAAAAGAAAAAACAGGCGGCAATATCAAACCATGAAAGCCTAATACCATAAGATAATGGTTATATTTAAATAAGGGTTGGACTCAACATTGTTATGGAATGAAGGGGTTACAATTAGAGTAAGATATAACACACATAGGACTAAGATTTATTATGTGCACAATAATTATATACAACCTAATAATAAGTCATAGGGGGTAAAGTTGATTAAGACAGTACAACTTCCCAAAATCACAAAAAAAAGGAAAATCTTTTTGGTTTTTTGAAAATCTTTTGGCCTTTTTTTATATTTCAAACATTTTTCAAACAAAACAAAAGATAAAAAATGAAAGACACCACATATGCCATATACAAGGGATAGAAAAATACTACCAAGTCGAATAGTAAATGCACCCGAGCTGCCTCATTACCCATCAGAAATCACTAGGTGGTTCGTAGAGCATCAAACACTTCACATCAACCTCAAGCTATTATTCTGATCAAGTCCCATCAAAGCTCTCTGCAATCTATCAAATACCTTGGAACACATCTCAGAAAAGTAGACACAAGAAACATATAAATACAAGCATGCATCCACATAAGTTAGTGCTCGTCCCAACTTTTAAAACTTATGAGTCTAATTATTAGTAACATAACTGACCACACATGCCAGGGAGGAATAGGATAATGATGTACAAATAGCACAACTATCATCCATGTTTATTGTAGGGAACTCTACATGTCCTGAATCATCACCTAGGTCCTCAAGGCTTGTAATCTCAATATGCTAAAAAATCTAGTCAAAGGTGTAAGCAACAACCATGTGATCTACAGAATCCAAAATAGGGGACTTCAGAGCATCAGAGAAGTTGTCACAACTGAGATAGGTGGAATGGGTCTAAAGAGATATGGTAGGGACAAGCTCAAGGAACATAAGAGAAATGGGATCCATGAACTTTAAGCTAGAAGAGCTTACATCAAACTCATGCCCCACATATAACTCCTCAGAGGCAATATCTTCTGACTGTATAAAATCATCACGCTCAAAAATTTCCTCATACCACTCATGTCTTTTGTCAACATTAGTAACTAATACCAAACTCATAAAGTAGAGAAAAAGGAATAGGTGGGCTAATTTTGATTAAGAGATTGTCAATGACATCTTTAGGGTTGCTTGTCTTAGAAGGAGGGTCAGACAATGACGACATGGAGAGGTCAATCTCTTCCCTAAAGTTGGTCACATGTGTATTAATTGGAGGCTTGAACATTGGGAAAATAGTATACTTACAATCATCCCGAAGTCTAAAATCATATCAAGGGGGCCCTAGACTAAAGTGAGGCTCACGCACATTATCACCATCCCTTAATTGATTAAAACATGAAACCATGTTCTCCTTTATAATCTCAATCATTTTATTAGTCTTGGCAATCATCACCACTTCAAGATTTACGCAATGGGCATCAAGCACATGATATGGATGATTACTACTGTTGTGGTTAGAAGATTGGCAAGAATCACACCATATAGGATTATAATCAAGAACTCGATAGTATGGTTGAGGATATGAGTCCCTATACTCATCATATGAATAAGAGTTAGCATGAAAGGTAGATGAATTGTTAGCCGGGCATCATAAATTCTCTTTAGCTTTTTCATATTCATAACTATCCCAACCCAAATATTCTACCAAATCCCAAGCTTTATCGAGAGTTTTTGAAAGAAAACACATTGATTCCAAACTAGGTTGGTCTCCCCATTTACACCAGCACAAACAATTTCACAAGTTTCCACTTTTTAAATGTGTGGCCCACAAATTAAGCGAGAAAATCATTAAGCTTGAAGAAATAATTCCAAAATGTTTTGTGCTCATATTAAGCAGGTGGAAAATTGGCTTTTTTTATTTAAAAAATTCAAATTTTTGGATTTTTAATTTTTCAAACAAGAAAAGCAGACTAAAAAGAATTTACAAGGTCCGAATCAACTTAACTAAGTAACTATTCTAAACATGAAAATTATAAAGTTAATATACTAATAGAAATTATGAAACTAATAAGATAAAAGAAGAAAAAAAAGAAAAATAGTGACCTAAATTCAAACCACCATCCCCAGTAACGATGTTAGACACTTGTTATGTTCCTAAAGGAGATATAATAACATCGCAAGCACATGGTTGTAAGTTGTAGTACTTGAGGATCGAATCCACGGGGATGTGGTCGAAGCTAGGTCACTATAGCTAAAACTAACCCATATTAATTAAAGTAAAAACAATAGGCAATCAAAAAAGAATCATTCAACAAGAAAAATTGAACCTAATCTAATCATGACTAAAAATGTAAACTAAAAAACTAGAAAATAAATTATCACAACTACTAATGAGATAACAAGTTTTAAATAATCAGGAGACAAGGCAGAGGAAAGAGATTACCATAGAAGCCAATAGAGAATATCTAATCTTCAATGGGTGTCAATCGCGAAAATTTGACATCTTCCATATACTAGTTTAGTAATAAAAATTGAATTTCTGAATGAAATAATTCTGGAGATGCTAAAATCAAATTAAAATGGAAATTGTAAAGCTTGAATTAAAACTAAAAGAATAAAAAGTAAAATAAAGCAGGAGCTGAAAACTCTATTAAACTTTGACTTGGAAAAGTAATAGAGCTTACAAAAATCTTTACATAACTACTAAACACAACTGTGAGAGAGAGGAGATTGATGATTTTCTAAAGGGCAGCCACGCCCTCTATTTATACTAGTAGCAACCCTCTAAGCTTTCCTAATTCCATAAGATTTCTTGATCTCTAAAAAATTATTCCACATTCCTAATTGCAATAAATCTCTTGTTTCTCAAGTAACTTTCTCACTTTCCTAATTGTACCCAATTGCTATTTTTTAATTTCTTCATTGATTTGGAAAGAGACTACACTGCGATAATTCTTCAATTCCATTATAGCTTCAATCTTAAACTTTTCATTTTTCATGTGTTAATCATTGTATGATCTGTTGGGCCTGACTTAGTGTGTTAAAAGAGAACAGGATGTTGACTTCTGGACTAGGCAAAAAAAGAGGATTGGGTTGGGATTACACAAGGCTTGGTCGCCATGATAAGCAATGAAAAATCACATACTAAACCTTCAATTTCTAAGCCTTTTCCTCATCCGTTTATTATCTACAAAACTAAACAAATTCTCATTAAAGAACAAAATAAGCTCGAAGATAACTAAAATCATGATGAATAGAGATATAGTATTTAGCACTTTTGTTGACTAAACACTCACCAATCCTCTAAGAAGAGTAGATAGGGTCCGGTTGGTCTGTGTTCACCCATCAATTTGAGGGGGCAAAGTAGTGCTAAACAATATCTTGGTTTCCAACAATCTCCACAAGCCGTGGCAAAAATGGAAAGGGAATTTGGCATCCCAATCATAGACAATAAACCTTGGCACTCCCTACAGCTTGATAACCTCATTGAAATAAAGATGGCCAATGTGATAGGCATCATTACTCTTCTGATATGGGATGAAGTGGGTCATCTTGCATAACTATTCAACCACAACCATAATTAAGTCATCCACCTTTTGGGTCCTAGGTAGACACAACATAAAATCCATACCCATATCTTCCCAAGGGTAATCGGTGTTAGAAGAGGAGTGCATAACCGTTGGTGGAACGTTCTCTTGGCTTTATGACCTATAGCATACTTAGGGACAAATTTATGGACTTCATTTGCCGCCCTAGGCCAATAAAAGTGCTCCTTCAAGATCTCAATTGTTTTTTTGATGTCAAAATGACCTCCCAATGTACCATAATGGGCCTTTCTCACAAGTAACTCCCTTAGAGAACCCCTAGGAACACATAGCTTATTCTACTTGAAGAGAAACCCATTTGTAAGGTATGAGTCATGATCCTTAGGGTTTCCAATGATTTCTGAGAAATCCTTATCTTCTTTATAGGGTGAAAAATCTGAAGATTTTGGCTTTGCGTGTATACTAGAAAGTGTATCTTCTTGAGAGTGCATTGGCCACGCAATTTCCTTGCTATTCATGTGCTTGCAAGTGAAGGAAAATGATTGGAGAAATTTCACCCACTTTAGATGCCTGGAATTGAGCTTGGCTTGTTCATGTATCAAAAACAAAGCCTTATGATCTGAATGTCTCACAAAGGGCTTAGGCTTAAGGTAGTGACTCCAATAGGTAAGCGCCCGAATGATATCATAAAACTCCTTGTCATAAGTGAAGTTGTTGAGTTTCAGGCCATCAACTTCTCGCTAAAAGTTTTCAAGGGTCTTTGGCTTGAGTGAGAGCCGCGCCATTGCGAACACCACTAGCATCATATTTAACATCAAAAAGGAGCTTCCAATTGGGAAGAGCCAAGATATGAGCCAAGCATAGCTTACTTTTGATTGTCTCAAAGGCCCTTTAGGAAGCCTTTGTCCACTCAAAATTTCCCTTCTTCACCCATTTGATCAAGGGAGCCATAATGGAGCTAAAGTCTTTGATGAATCAATGATAAAAAGGTGCCAAGCCATGGAAGCTCCTCATTATCATCATAGAGTAGGCATGGGCTAACTTTTGATGGATTTAACTTTGGACTCATCCACTTGTATACCTTCTCTCAAGACAGTATAGTCAAGAAAAATAATTTAAGGTGAGAATAAGCCATATTTCTTAAGCTTAGCATATAATTTTTGTTGTCTCAAGACTTGAAAGACTGAGCAGAGATGCTCAACATGAGAAGTTTCATCATGGTCGTGCACTAAAATGTCATCAGCATACACCATAATAAACTGCCAAATGAAAAGCCTCAAAACCTCATTCATAAGTCTCATGAAGGCATTAGGGGTATTAGACAAACAAAAAAGCATAACAAGCCACTCATACAACAATTCTTGATCTTAAAAGTGGACTTTCACACATCACCTTCGTTTATTCTAATTTGGTGATAACCATTCCTAAGTTCAATTTTGGAGAAGACCTTAGACACATGTAATTAATCAAGCATATCAAGCAATTGAGGAGGGGAACTTATACTTGATGGTGAAGTTATTTATGGCCCTTGAGTCAACACATATATGCCAAGTCCCACCTTTCATAGGTACTGAAATGGCGAGAACTGAACAAGGGCTCAAGCTCTCCTAGTCTCCCTTATGTATCCATAGTCAAGCAACCCCTGAACTTACCTTTGTAATTATGACTCACTAAGATTATATCAACAGGCTGACTTGTTAAGCAAAGGAGTAGCTAGTAGTAGATCAATTTGGTGTTCAACTTCGCTTAAGGGAGGGAGCCTTGGGGAAAATCCTTAGAGAATACATCCTCAAACTTTTTCAAGAGTGATTGAGCTAGAGGGTGTATGGGTTTCACTACCTCACTTGTGTTTGATTCTACCTTAAGTAAGGCAAATAAGGGCACTAGTGGCTCTCTCTACCTGTGTCTCACTCACGTAGAGGCTTTTCTCACTTCCCTTCCTCGATTTAATTTTAAGAGACTCGGTTGGGGGATGTAGAGCCAAAGTAGGACTATGACCTTTATGCTTGAATGCATATTTATTTGCACACCCATCATGAATCATATGATTATCAGACAACAAAGGTCTACCAAGCAATGCATGACATGCATCCATAGGTAGAATATCATATAGCACTTCACCACAGTACAGGCCAACCAAGAATGAAATAAAAGCTTATTTAGAAATGATTACCCCGCATCCTTACTTAAGCCATTGAAGAGTATAAGGGTTGGATACAGCTTGGTTAGTAGTTAGAGATTATCGATAAGAGACAAGGAAGCCACATTGTTGCAACTTCCTGCATCAATGATGAGTTCAAACAGCATGCCTCCAATGTACGACGAGTATAGGAAATTTATTCTCTTTAGCTAAGTTCAAGGGGAACCTCTTTGACACGAAGTGCTCTCCTAATCACCAATAGTTCACCAACATCTAGAGTGATCAAAGTGCGATCTTCATTTTCAAACTCCTCATCAATAATTTCCTCCTAAAGAGCTTGGATCTTTTCGACCTCTCTAATGATGAAAGTTTTTCTATTTAGGCAATTTGCTTGGAAGCAACCACACACTACTGAAACTCAATGATTTTCTAACTGTAAATTTAGTGGGAAATAAGGAAATCTTAGAGGGGAAAGAGAATTTCCCACTGCAGAAAATGATAAGAAAAAGTGGTTAGGAATATGCAATTTCCCACTAATTCTACATGCAGTAGGAAAATTTCCCACTATTTCTCCATCGTACTCCATCGCATGAGATTTTCCTACCAAGCATTGTTCAGTCGAAAACTCTCCTAGTAGAGTTGCTGCAGTGAAAAATTTCCCACTACCATTACTCCTGTCGGAAATTTCCCATTGTAACAACTTTAGGTGAAACAGAAGGAAGTTTCTCTCTCAATCATGCATAGTGGGAAATTTTCACGGTGAGAACCATGGTGGGAAAAGAGTGTGAACTTTACCATCATCGTTTCATCATGAATTTTTAAGTGATGTATATATTACTTAAACTAATGCATGGTCGTAACACCAACAATACATTGTATACATACATGCCTCTCAAGCTACACCAAGCAATTCATGTGCACATTTTGCATAAATAGTGAAAGAAAACAAGATATCAAGTAGACAAGATTTAGATCGAGGAAATTTTGATATCATAATAAACAACTTCTTGCATAAAAAGCTTTGACATAAGTTGAATTTCAATCTTAAACTAAACATTCTTCATAGCACAGGGATCTACCTTAAAATAAGAAAATAATGCACAAAAGGCAAACTTAAATACTAATAATTTTCTATGTCATCATCAAGTGGACGAGCCTTATCATGTAGCTTTGTTCCTCCTGGAATTCTTGAGATAATTCCATTATTTCATTGGACAGTAATCTTACAATCTCTTCTAACCAAGCCTTTCATGATCATCATGTTTGTGTGAGAGATAATGCATTGGTATAACAACACAAATAAAACAAGCCAAATAAAGCTAAAGCTTCAAAAAAGGAAATTGACAGCACATGCAAAGGACATGTGAATGTCACATAATCATCGTACTAAGGGAATGAATGACATAGAGCAAGGTAAACTACATCTTGCCACAATGTTTTGACAACTTTCAACAAATTACTTCATGAGAAAGTAGCTTCTAGATACCCATATTCCCACCTAACACGTGCAAAAGAGCTTGATCAAACTTTGCAATTTGAAAAATCACACTCCACATGATTAAGATATTAATTCGATGGGGAATAGAGGTAGAAAGATGACATACTAGTGCAAAGCTCCAAGGGATAATAGTTTAGGAGAATTAAATAACTCAAACTGCTAGGAAAATAGATAACTGTATGAGGAATAAAAGAGTGGATCAACTATTCTACTATTTGAGAACAATTGAGACTAGACAATAGTTATCTATTAAGCAAATTATTTTTGTAAGGACTGAGAAGCACATTTTTATGGGATTACGTGGGATGTATCCCTTAAAAGGGCAGTAACAGTCAACCACCTCTAGAATAGTCAATAACAAGATTCATACGTTAACATGTTAACATTTTGTCACTGCCTAAAAGTCCTCGGTAGAAAGAACAATGACATGTTTCTTTCTTGCAGAAATAGTAAAATAAGCTACATCTTGCACAAATTGAATAATCATGCCTCATAAGACACCACATCCGAATTTTCATCCAATACTTCTAAAACAATACACAATTACAACAAAAATCCAGCTATCTCCATACAAAAATCTTAAAATAGTAGCAATAACAGGAAGTCTTATACGTAATGCATAACTTGATTTTATCTTTTCAACAAAAAGGAGGAAATAGTTTTCAACTTTACTTAACATCTATTCTAATTATTTATTTGTACGAATTGTATAATAAAACTAAAAAAAGGGTGACTAAAATGTACAAAGAAGAAACTTGGCAAAGACAAATTGGACCTGAGCAAGAACACACTGAACTCTTGATATTAAAACAATACATTGAACACTTTTTGCTAATATTCCCCCTAGTTTCATAATTTCAGTCCAAACAAGCAACCAATGAGAGAATATCATTAATACAACCACTAGTGGTATGCCTTCATGACTTCAATCCAAACGAAATAAGGTAAGCTCACAATTTATTTGTTTTATTTTCTATCCAAACAAGACAAGGTAATTCTTGCAAACAAAGGAATGTCAGCTACACAACCCTTCACAAGGCATAACCCCCCCCAAAGAATTGTATTTCATAAGTTATAACTCGACCAATAACAGTCCAACAAATTATAGGTAGTGCCAAGGATAGAACTCCATAAGTGCATGAAAAACATCATGCTCATGATTTTGTCACTAATTTATTTCCTGCTAGACTCAAACCTAAGATATAAAATCAGGTCTCCAAAAAACAATGTCAAACCAACATGCAAGTTTTAGCCATTGCCTTGGATTATTAGTCAAATGATTCCATATCTATAAAATAAAAATCTAAGACTTGGCAAAATAAACCCTTCTGTGATTTCATAACCAACCTGTCACAAGACCGTACTCAATTCAAAATGAAATAAAAAAAAGGATTTAAACTACATAACCCTTTGTAAGTCACATGCCCTCCCAAAACCCAAAAAGGATTGTAAAAGGGAAAACATGAATTTAGGTGAACGACCTAATCGAGCAACATTGATATGATTACTCTTAAAAGAATAGGAGAAAATGTAATGGACAAAAGATAGAAATATTATCCATAGCTGTTGTACAATGCGGTTGGGATGTTTCTTAACATGACGAACCAACCTAAAAATAAAAGTAGAAATGGGAGTCAGAGAGTACAAAGCAAATAGCCAAGTACATAACTTTGTGGCCTGTCGCAACCCTTAACTACTTTTCAAATTACAAGAAAAAACCACATTAAATGACTGTCTAAATGAAGCAAAATTTTAAAATATTATAAATCTAATTGAGCATAATGTGCATGGCTGGGATCTTAAGGTTCAGCTGTCCTTGTTCATGTATTAGAAGTTGAAGGAACAAAAATAAATTTTAACTTTTCTTTATGGGGTAGGAGATCAGTATATGAGGCCACGATATTCTGCAATACAATCTGTAGTCATGACATTAAGCATTTATTGTATGACAATAAAAGCAAACAAACATAAGAAACATCCATGCCCAAATCAAATACCAATACACCAATAAGAAAGCTAATAATTAACAATACCCAAATCATAAACAACTCTAATAAAATTTACAAAAACTTGATCCACCGGAATGCTAAAAGACAAAACATGTATCAACAATTAAACTCGTAAAAGACTAAAGGGTACAATCGAGCACAGTACCATTTCTAGTCCCTCCTTTTCTCTAGAAGTAGAAATTGGCTTGCTTAAAGCACCAAGTTTTATTTCGACCCAAGGGTTCCCTAGTTACTGTCTCTAAGCAAAATTCATCAAAAAAACCATATTAGTGCATTTTGTTCCATCTTTTGGGAGAATTATGTGCTTTATGTCATAATTTATACCTCGTTTTCTGTTTTATGCTTGGGTATGGTTCTTTTCTATGTTTTGTAGGTTTTTAAATCTTTTTGTCCTTGTTGTGACCCCAATTGAGTGTATTTTGACTTCCCACAGACACCCCCAAGTCACTATGCCCGTGAAAGAAAGAAAGAATAGAAGAATGTCGAAACAGAGCTCATCACGTACCTTCCGTGGTGGTTGCCACAGTCCATGGTGTCCTAATTTTCTCCAAGGCTTTTTGTTTTCTCATAGCGATTTGACTTCCAGGCAATTTTAATGTCATGATTTCTTGTAACTTTTTAGCTGCTAGGAGTTTCACTATAAAAAAGGTGCTTTCAACCTCATTTCAACACCTTCCATCCATTCTATTTCCTTCATATTCCATTCCATCTAATTTGGATTTAGATTAGATTAGAGAAAGAGAATTGAAGTGAAGATTTGCACGGATTCCATGCCAACTTTGCAATCGTCGGATTCAAGCACATTAATTGGCTGAGCATTTCTTTTCTCTTCTCTTCTCTTCTTTTCTCTTTTCTAAATTTAAATTTATATTTTGCAATTTTGATTGTCTTTTGTTGTTTGATTTTGGATTTATGCAAATACCAACTAATTTCCCGATTTGCTGCTCATCTCTTTGAGCATTTTGGAATTGTTTGATTGTTTGATTGGATCCGAAATGTTGATTGTCTTGTGAGAAATTTATCACTTTCTTGCATGCATTGGGTATTGGATGAAGGGCTCAGTGGTGAAAATTCAATACTTGAACGGTAGGATTTGACTTGATTGTGTGGAGTCTTAAAAGAGCACACCAATTGAGAAGCCACGAATATGATAATCACATGCTTAATGATCCTAAGCAGATCAAGGGCCCTTGAGAAGTGCATTGGTTAAATTTAGGTATTTTCACTTCACCTTGAAAGAGAGTTGTCATACTTCGATTGGCGGTTTTAAAACAATCTATTGAGGAAGAAGTGCTTGATTGATATATGAATTGAGAGATTGCTGGTTTTGCATAATTCCTTAATTATTCACCCATTAGATTAGATAATAGATTTGTTTAATTTCAATATCAAGTATTCATTCGCTTAGCTTCTCTTGACATAATATTATCCAATAGCTTGACCAAGTCTATATGGGATCAGCCTTGATTTACTATAATGCCACCATGCACTCGCGGCCCTACTAAGTTTTTGGCGCCGTCGCCGGGGACTAGTGTTGGATATTGGGTTATTCTCGATAGGTTTGACTAAGCTTTTCGTTTTTCTTTGAAAAAAATAAACCCAAAAAAATTAAAATTAAAAATTTAAAAAATTTTTAGAGAAAAAAAAAAACAACGGCTGTTTTCCATTTACCTCAATTCGAGCATGAATTATTTTGGAGGTGTTTTAAATGTTTAAGTGTCTTTCATGCTCAATACAGTTATTGTATGAGTAAATAGGAAATTTTGGACAATGTTGATGAGGGTGTGAATAGTAAAAGTCGTATTGTTTCAGAGTATTGGAGTTTTCATGGTAAAAATATTGATGAAGCATGGTATTTACTTGAATGGATTGCTTGGGGTTCATTTGAATTTAAGAAGGCTAGCCGTGTTTCTATATATTCATGCTTTGATCCTTGTGCATTCTATTCTAAATCTTGTTGTGCACATTTCTGGTGTAACTTTTGTAATTCTTCTGACCATGATATAAATTCGTGTTTTTATTATGCATGCTATGCTCAACTTGACTTTGTATAGCCCTGGGACAATACTACTATTGTCTTGACCTTACATGATTCATCCTTTCCTATAGCTCAGTACACGGGGCTCGAGGTTAGTGAGCCTTTTGGGGTTGCTGCTAGGTTTGATATTGTCGATGCATGTTTTGAGTCGGAAGATATTTTAGATGAGGTGCATGATGACAATAAGACTCTTTGGAGGGGTTACGTGATGTGTTTGTGCATGAGGGGTCTCCTAGCTATGGTTTTGATGATGCTGTTCTCCCAAATCCCCTTTACCATTCTCATGCTTCCTCTCTTTGTTCATTACCTTCTCCTTCGCCCGAGTAGTACATCAATGTGCCCATTGATAATCATATGATATTTTATGCTAATAACGATTTGAGCTATGAGGATAACATGCTCAATGTGCTTGGTGGGAGTGTTGATAATTTTTTATCCCCAGGTTACTTTAGTGGGTAAAATGGCTCTCTTGACCCATATCACATGTACCTGATGGATGAACCTAGAAAAATCATATGGAATACTTTCTTTAATTTCTCTTTTGATTTTTTGTTGTATTTGTTTTGATGAGGAGAGTGCTGACCTTCTTTAATGTTCTTATTTTGATGCTCTCTTACAACCGTGTTTGTGAATTCCACGCTATGTGCATTGACGGAGTCTGATGTGGCTAGCAAAGTCCTAAAGATGTGATGGAGTGGCTGATGCTCCATTTGCGCCGTTTACAAGGAGGCCTCAACTTAGGTATCATCTAGCATCTAACCTGGTGAGCTCGTTATGGTTTGTTTCCTTTCCCTTCTCTTACTTTCATTC
>NCQT01075006.1:52898-66665 GCA_002740465.1 Stenocereus thurberi
ACCAAGGAAGATTAGCTTGGACTTTGGTGTGGATGAGATCGTACCTAAGAGTTGGCTTGGAGATTGGTATGCATTAACCTCCCGTTAATGAGAAAGATTTGCCCTGTAATTCTCAAAGTTGTGCTTCACTTAAGGAGATACATCAGCCACGTTGAAGGTGGCGCTCACATTCGTGTCTCTTAATAGCTCCAACTTGTAGGTATTATCTCCAATCTGTTCAAGCACTTTAGAAGGGCCTTCTCCTCGAGCCATGACTTTGTTTTTCTTCCTCAAAGGGAATCCCTCCTTCCTTTTGTGCAAGCATACCAAATTTTCATGTTGAAACCATGGGCTTTCGATGCCTATTTACTCTAACATTATAAAGGTTGTTGACCTTTTCTATTTGAGCTTAAATTTGCTCATGGAGCTTCTTCATTTCCTAGCTTTCTCTTGACCCTAAAAGCTAAACCTATGATCAATGGAATAGCAAGAATGTCTATTGAAGTGAGAGGATTGACTCCACAACAAGCTTCAAAAGTAGAGTGGTGTGTACTATATGCAGGAGCCCGGTTGTAAGCAAACTTGGCATGAGGGAGTTTCAGAGCCCATTCCCTGAGGCTCCTGCTCACTGTGACGCTCCTAAAGGAGGAATAACAATACTGCAATTATACAGTTGTCATCCATAGTACTTGAGTGTCGAATCCACAGGGACAGAGTCGAAGTTAGGCCACTATAGCTAAAACTAGCCCGTATAATTGAACTAAAAAATTTAAACACGCAAAATAGAATCATTCAGCCAAGCAAAGTTAGAACCATACATTGAATAACTAGCAAATAAATTATCACAACTAATAATGAAATAATAAATTTTAAATAATCAAGAGACAAGAGAAAGGAAAGAGATTACATATAACCAATAGAGAATATTGAATCTTCGACAGGTGTCAATCACAAACTTTCTATAAACTGAACAACTAGCAAAGAAATTACCACAACTATTAATAAAATAGTAAATTTTAAATAATCAATGGACAAGGGAGAGGAAATAGAGTACCATATCAGCCAACAAGGAATATTGAATCTTCGATGGATGCTAATCATAAAATTTTTAGCATCCACCATGAACAAGAAGGAGTAATAAAAAAACAAAATTTTGAATAAGATAATTTAGAAGATGCTAAAATCAAACTAAAATTGTAATTGTAAAGCTCTAATTCAAAACTAGAAGTAAAAAAATTAAAATAAAACAAGAACTAACAACTGTATTAAAATCTGACTTGAAAAAGTAATTGAGCTTACAAAAATATTTAAAGTTACAAAACTAAACCTACAACTATGAGAGGGAGGAAATTGAGAATTTTCTAAAGTGCACCCACAACCCTTATTTATACCAGTATCGACCCCCATGCTTTCTTAATTATACTAGATTTCTTAATTTCTAAAAAATTCTTTCACTTTTCTAATTACAATAGATCTCTTATTTTGCAACTTACTTTCTCACTTTTCAAAATGTACCCAACTGCCAATATCTAATTTCTTCATTGATTTGGAAAGGGACTTCACCGTCATATCTTTTCAAGTCCTTCACATCTTCAATCCCAAACTTCCTAATTTTCATGGATTAATCATCATATGATCTGTTGGGCTTGACTTGGTGTGTTGAAAGGAAGAAGGTCATTGACTTCTAGTTTGGGAACAAAACGAGGATCGACCAAGCGTTGCACAAGAGCTTGGTCGTCTTACTAATTAACGAAAAATCATTTATTCAACCTTCAATTTTGCGTGTTTTCCTCATGGGCTTGTTAACGATAAAATACATAAAATCCTATTAAAGCATAAAGCATGCTTGAATTTACTAAAATCTAGGTGAATAGAGGTATTCTATTTAGCACTTTTGGTGACTAAACAAATACCCTCAAGCAAGATTTTTCNCATCCTCGAGTAAAAGAAAATAATAGAAAGTATATCTAAGACACCTAACTGACTTTCATGTGAATCACACCTGCACTTAGTATGTGCAACAAGCCTTTTAAACCCCTAGGCTCGTCCTAGTTGATGACTGTGGTCTCTTTAACGTTTGCAAAAGATATACCCACAAAAACCTTGCAGAAGAAAAGAAAAACAAAAAGAAAATAGAAAACCTTTTTGAAATTTTCAAATATAATCAAATATATATAAGCGAAAATTGTATACACTTGACTAACAAATCACCCCTGCAACCTAAACATCAGATTATACGCATGCACAATGTACATGTTGAGATTCTTAATCCTCAAGGATGGCACCTGCACACCAATTTTTCACTTCACAGATGTTCAAAACAATGAGTCCACCCTAGTGCATGGTTTGCAAGTTTACCGGTACCCTAGGTGCTAAGCTTACCAAGGTTTGACTCAATCCTACTTCACTACTTTATTGGCCTATTGACTTTAGAAGCAAGCTTTCCCAATGTTAGTATTACCTTGAAGGGTAGTATCCAGTAGCGCATATTTCAAAGGGTAACTTATCATCCCCAAATTTATAACTTTTTTATTTTGGTTGTTTGGTTTTTTCTTTTTTTTTTCTTTTTTGCTTTTTTTTTCCTAAATAAAAACAAAAGAAAAACAAGTGGCAAACTCAAACCATGAAAGCCTAAGGCCTTAAGATAATGGTGATATTTAAATAAGGGTTGGACTCAACAATATTATGGAATGAAGGAGTTAGAACTAGCGTGAGAAATGATACTCTTTGAACCAAGGTCCATTATATACACAATACTTATGTACAACCTAATACTAAGTCATAAAGCGTAAAAGTTGATTAAAAGAGTACAACTCCCCAAAATTACAAAAAAATAGAAAATCTTTTTGGTTTTTCAAAAATTTTTCTATCAAGTTTTTCTTTTTAAAAAATTTTTGAAGCATAGCTTCTAATTCCCCACATCAAAATCACACAATGTCCACATTATGAAAAAGGAGCACCAAGAAACAAAAACAAAGAAAAGACAGAAAATAAAAGACAACATATACACCATAAATGAGGGATAGAATAATACTCCCAAGTCGAATACTAAATGTACCCGAGCCGCCTCATCAACCATTAGAAATCATAAGGTTGTTCATAGAGCATTACACACTCTACATCAACCTCAAGCTGCTAGTCTGATCAAATCCCACCAAATCTCTCAACGACCCATCAAATACCTTGGAACACATCATAGGAAAGTGGGTATAAGAAACATATAAATATGAGCTTGCGTCCACATAAGTTAGTGTGCTTGTTTCAACTTTCAAACTTACAAGTCCAATCTTTAATAGCATAAGTTACCACACATGCCAGGGAAGAGCTAGACAATGACTTAGAAATATGACAATTATCATGAACGTTTATCGTAGAGGACTCTACATGTCCTGAATCATCACCTAGGTCTTTAAGGGTTGTAATCTCAATATGCTTAAAAGTCTAGTCAAAGGTATAAGCAACAACCACGTGATCAATAGAATCTAAAATAGGGGGACATCAGAGCAGTGGTCACAACTAATATACGTGAAATGGGTCAAAGGGGATAGGGTGGGGGCCAGCTCAATGAACCTAAGAGATGTGGGATCACTAACTCTAAGCCAGAAGAGCTTACATCAAACTCGTGCTCCAGATATAACTCCTCAAAGATAATATCTTCTGACTCTATAAAATTGTCATTTGCAAAAATTTTCTCACATCACTCATGTCTTTTATCGACATTAGTAACTAACATCAAACTCATAAAGTTGAGAAAAAGGAATAGGTGGCTATGTTTGATCAAGAGATTGGCAATGACGTCTTCATGGTTGTTTATCTCAGAAGTTGGGTCGAATAATGATGATATGGAGAGATGAATCTCTTCCCTAAAGTTGGTCACATGTGTGTCAATTTGAGGCTCGAACCTTGGGGAAATAGTATACTTAAAATCATCCTCAAGCCTAACATCATGTCTAAGAGCCCATAGACTAAAATTAGGCTCATGCACATTATCACCATCCCTTAATTGATTAAAACATGAAAGCATATTCTTCTTTATAGTGTCGATCATTTTATTAGTCATGTCAGTCATCACCACTTCAAGATCTACATAATAAGCATCAAGCATGTGATATAGATGACTACTACTGTCGTGGACAGAAGACTAGTAAGAACCACACCATATAGGAATATAATAAAGAACAAAATAGTGTGGTTCAGGATTCGAGTCCCTATGCTCATCATATAAATAAGAATGAGCATGAAAGAGAGATGGATTGTTAGCGAGGCACCGTAAATTCTCTTTAGCTTTTTCATATTCATGACTGTTCCAACCCAAATATTCTAGTAAATCACAACCTTTATCGAGAGTGTTTAAAAGAAAACACACTGAGTCCAAACTAGCTGGGTCTCTCTATTTACTCCAACACATAACAACTTCACAAATTTCCCACTTTTCAAACATGTGGTCCACAAATTGAGCACGAAAATAATTAAGCCTGGAGAAATAATTCTAAAACATTTCATGCTCATATTGAGGCAATGGAAAACTAGCTTGTTTTATTAAAAAAAAATTCAATTTATTTGATTTTTGATTTTTTCGAACAATAAATGCAGACTTAAAAGAATTTATGAGGTTCTAATCAACTTAACTAAGCAACTAATCTAAACATGAAAATTGTAAAGTTAATATAATAATAGAAATTATGAAACTAATAAAATAAAAAAAAGAAAAAAATAGAAAAATAGTGACCAGAATTCAAACCACCATCCCCAATAACGGCGTGAAAAACTTATTATGCTCGTAAATGAGGTAGAATAATACTGCAAGCATATGGTTTTAAGCTATAGTACTTAAGAATCGAATCCATAGGCATGTGGTTGAAGCTTGGTGACTGTAGCTAAAACTAACCCATATTAATTAAAGTAAAAACAATAGACAAGCAAAACATAATCATTCAGCTAAGAAAAATTGAACCTAATTTAATGATGATTAAAACTATAAACTGAACAACTAGCAAACAAATTATCACGACCATTAATCAAATAACAAATTTTAAATAATCAGGAGACAAAGCAGAGGAAAGAGATTACAATATAAGCCAACAGAAAATATTTAAGCTTCAATCGGTGTCAATCACAAAAATTCAGCATCCACCATTTAAATGAGATAATTAAAATTGAATTTTTGAATGAAATAATTTGGAAAATGCTAAAATCAAATTAAAATTGAAATTGTAACGCTTGAATTAAAACTAAAAGAAGAGAATGTAAAATAAAACAAGAGCTGAAAACGTTATTAGAATTTGATCGGAAAAGTAATTAAGCTTACAAAAATCTTTAAAAACAGCTAAACTAAACACTCTATGAGGGAGAGGAAATTGATGATTTTCTACAGGGCACCCACGACCTCTATTTATACTGGTAGCAACTAGCAACCCTAATGCTTTCCTAATTACAGTAGATTTCCTAATTTCCAAAAAATTCTTCCACATTCCTTATCACTATGAATCTTTTATTTCTCAAGTAACTTTCTCACTTTCTAGATGTACCTAACTACTAATTTCTAATTTCTTCATTGATTTGGAAAGGGACTGCACCGTTATATTTCTTCAATTATTTTGTAGCTTAAATCCTAAACTTTCTAATTTTCACATGCTAATCATCACATGATTTGCTGGGCTGACTTAGTATGTTAAAAGAGACTAGTATCTTGATTTATGGATCGGAGAAAAAAAGAGGATTGGGTTAGGATTGCACACGGGCTGGGTTGCCATTCTAATTAATGAAAAATCATATATTTAACCTTCAATTTCCAAGCCTTTTCCTCATCCGCTTATTATCTACAAAGCTGCACAAAATCTAATTAAAGCAGAAAATAAGCTCGAAGATAACTAAAATATAGATGAATAGAGATATAATATTTAGCACTTTTGTTGACCTCATCAATCCTCTAAGAAGAGTAGATAAGGTCCAGTTGGTAACCTCCGTTTGCCCATCAATTTGAGGGTGGCAAGTAGTGCTAAACAAGGTCTTGGTTTCCAACAGTCTCGACGAGCACCTCCAAGAATGGGAAAGGAATTTAGCATCCGAATCAGAGACAGTAAACCTTGGCACTCCATGTGGCTTGATACCCTCCTTGAAATAAAGATGGTCAATGTCAGAGGGATCATTACTCTTGTGATATGGGATGAAATGGGCCGTCTTGCAAAACTAATCAACCATAACCATAATTGAGTCATGTGCCTTTTGGGTTCCTGGTAAACCCAAAATACAATCCACACTCACATCTTCTTAAGGGCGTTTGATGTTGGAAGAGGAGTATACAACCCTTCGAGGAAGGTTATCTTAGCTCGATGACCTACAGCATACTTAGGGACAACCTTGTGGACTTCAGTTACCATCTAGGCAAATAAAAGTACTCCTTGGCTTCCTTTATGATGGAGACCATCAAGCCAAGGAGTCCACTGCTACTGAGGGGGACAAGGAGGGTTAGAGGAGTGTCAAGGAGGTCAAGGAAATCCACACCATAGTCAGAAATGCCCTAATTCATAACCATATTCTACTGTCTAGTTCAATCGAAAATAGGCCCAGTTTTGAGCACCTTTTGCAGCAAGAGGAACTGGGGGATTTTAATGGGGACCTTCACCCTCTTCAAGCTTAAGAAGTCAGCTTTCAAATAAAAAAGGTTTCAAGTCATTTGGACATTTGTTTGGTCAAATTAAGCCCTATAGTCAACCGGTTAGAATCCAGTCCAGTTTGGACCCTCTAGATTCTAGGGCCCATTTCTTTCAAATGGCTTATCCAGATCCAGTGAAACTTCTTCCATTGGAAAATAGACTCTTCAAGCTTTCATTTGACTTCAGAATCATCAAATTTACATCACAAACAAGAGAGTTATGACCCATTGAATCTGACCGTGCTGCTATGAGAAAGCGCTGAATACTAGGAACAATTAATGCATGGGGAAACTTCAATCCTAGTGACGTAATCCATGTCCCCCTTACTCCCAATGCTGATACATCCTATGCTAAGTGGGAAATTGAGTTTAACAAGTCTCCAAGATGATGGAATCAAGTTCTCAAGCCCTAGTTATCCGTGTTGCATTGTTTTCTTTTAATTTTACTTTGTAATTTGTTTCTTGCATTTCCTATTCTGGCCTAGTAAGTTGTGTTCATGTCTTTTCATATGTAAGGCCAGCTCTATAAAAGGCCATATCTGAGTTTGTTTCATCAAACAATTATCAATTATCAAGTACAATTTCAGGATTGAGCTCAAACACTCTTTCTTCCTCAAATCCCTAGTTCTATATCTTGAGATTAGCCCCTCAAGTGGTGTTCTAGGTCTCCTTGTCTCAATAAGGTGGTGATTCAATTCTGTATCCTAATTGACCTAAGGAGGTTGCCCAAGTTCTTAGCAAGAGTGGATCCTTTTTGGATTATCTCTTATCTTAAAATCTTGCTTTATCTATCCCTCTTGCCTACATTCACAATTACAAACTTGTTGATTTGCAGTTTATTGTTGATAGAGTACCTTGAGCCTTGCGTATTTAAGGTGATTGGTGAGGTTTGATACATCATTTGGTATCAGAGCCTAGGTCACATTCTCGGCCGAGCTTTCATCCCAAACACATTTTCAAACACATAACACACAAAGAACCCATATATTCTGATCAGAATGTCATCTAGTCTTTCGCCGAAACAAGTTGTCGAGAAGCACTAAGAGAAAAGGCTGAGATGGAGGCCCAAGTTAAGTATCTACAAACTCAACTTGGCCAACTTCTAGAAGAGAAAAGGAGGTGGAATAGAAGCCCCAATAGCTCCCACACCCGTGTTGATTCTGATGAGTTCGAGAGGGAAAAAAACAGCATCCAAGGGAATTCAAGCGAAGAAGACACCATTAGAAGACCCCATGGAAGACGTGAAGGTAACTTTGGAGACTTCAAAATTGATATCCCTGAATTTGAAAGCCAACTGGATCCAGATTACTTCTTCGATTGGCTTCAAACCATTGAGAGAGTCTTTGAATATAAAGACATTCCGGATGACAAGAAGGTAAAACTTGTTGCCCTCAAGCTTAGAAAGTATGCTTCCATTTGGTGGGCTAACTTAGTGGCTAAAAGCGCTAGAAAAGGAAAGGGAAAATCAGAACTTGGACTAAAATGAGGGACAAACTTAAGTATAGGTTTCTACCTTCTCATCACCTTCAAGACCACTACTTAAAACTTCATCATTTAAAACAAGGGAACAAGAGTGTAGAGGACTACACTAGGGAGTTTGAACAACTCCTATTAAAATGTCATTTAAGGGAAGATGATGCTCAAACTATAGTAAGGTATTTAAGTGGTTTGGATGAACATATTGCTCATGTTGTTGAATTACACCCCTATACTTCTCTTGATGACTTAAGCTCTTTGGCTTATAAAGTTGAGCAACAAAGGAAATCCAAATGAAAAGGGAGCCTTGTCCAAGCCTACCCCATCGCCTTTTCCTTCCCAAAGACCACCCTAATCTACTCCCAAGCGTCAAAACCCCCCGCTATGCAAAAATACCCCACTTACTGCCCCCATAACCTCCACAAAATTACCTCCCAAACCAAAGGACAAGACTCGGTGTTTTAGATGCCAAGGCCTAGGGCATATTGCTTCTGAATGCCTAACAAAAGAGTGGTATCCCTTGCTAAATATCAAGCTTCTTTTGAGGAGCTAAATGAAGATGAGGAAGAAGGAACGGAGGCATACTTGGTTGAAAATGTAGAGGAAGTAGAAGAGGGTCCGGACGAAGGTGAACTTTTGGTGATTAGGAGAGCTTTGAGTGGCTTTGCTACGTAAGCTGACATGGAGCAAAGAGAGGCCATTTTCCACACTAGATGCACCATGGAAGGCAAAGTGTGTTCACTCATCATTGATGGAGGGAGTTGTGCCAATGTTGCATCCAAAGCCATGGTGGACAAGCTCAAGCTCGCGGTCACACCCCATCCCAAGCCTTACATTATCCAATGGCTCAATCAGGGCAAGGGAATGCAAATCTCTTCTCGTCATCTTATTTCTCTTTCAATTGGAAAGAACTATAAAGATGAGATTTGGTGTGATATTGTGCCCATGGATGCTTGCCATATCCTATTGGGGAGACCTTAGCTCTTTGATAGGAGTATCATGCATGATGGTCGGATGAACACTTATACCTTATATAAAGACCACAAAAAGATCAACCTAACTCCTCTCAAATCTGCCCACTCTCCTAAACCCAAAGACAACCCTCATATGGATGTTTTTCTTACAACTCTTCTAAAGTCCCAATACCATGAATTTGAACCTTTTAAAGAGTGGATTTTGATGTAATCAGAACAAACAGAACCTACTATCCCCCTTTACTTACCCCACATCTCCAAACCTTCCAGCATGTCTTTCCACAAGAATCCCTCATTGCCTGCCACCACAAAGATCCATCCAACACAAAATAGACCTCATTCCCGGCTTTACTCTCTCAAACAAACCGGCCTATAGACTGAACCCTTAAGAGACTCAAGAAATCCAAAGGCAAGTGGATGATCTTCTATCCAAGGTATTGATTAGAGAGAGTTTGAGTCCATGTGCTATCCCGGCCTTACTTGTGCCTAAGAAGGATGGGAGCATGAGAATGTGTGTGGATAGCCGTGCAATTAACAAGATCACAATCAAATACCGCTATCTCATTCCAAGGTTGGAGGATTTACTTGATGGACTTCATGGAGCCACCATCTTTTCCAAGATTGATCTTAGAAGTGGCCACTATCAAATCAGAATATATGAAGGAGATGAATGGAAAAAGGCTTTCAAAACTAAGGGAGGCTTGTATGAATGGTTAGTCATGCCCTTTGGCTTGACCAATGCCCCTAGCACCTTCATGAGATTGATGAACCAAGTACTCAAATCGGTGATTGGCAAATTTGTTGTTATCTATTTTGATGATATACTCATCTATAGCCGAAGTGAGGAGGAACATGTTCAACATCTCCGTGAGGTACTCACCATCCTATCCAATGAGAAGCTTTATGGAAACCTTGAGAAGTATCATTTCTCCACTCCTCAAGTGGTCTTTTTAGGATATGTTGTTTCTGCCCAAGGGATCCAAGTTGATGAGAGCAAGATAAAAGCTATCCAAGAGTGGCCAGTGCCCACGTCAATTCAGCAAGTTCGGAGTTTCCATGGCTTGGCCTCATTCTATAGAAGATTTGTGAAAGATTTTAGCACCATCGTTGCCCCCATGACTGAGGTGTTAAAAGGCAAAAGCTTTAAGTGGACAGATCAAGCCCAATCTGCCTTTGAAGAGATTAAGAGAAGGCTCACTAGTGCACATGTTTTAGCCTTGCCTGATTTTTTTCAAGGTCTTTGAAGTGGAATGTGATGCCTCGGGAATTGGAATAGGGGTTGTCTTGTCCCAAGAGAAGAGGCGTATAGCCTTCTTTAGTGAAAAACTAAATGAGGCTAAAAGGAAGTATTCTACATACGACAAGGAGTTCCATGCAATAGTCCGAGCATTGGAGCATTGGCGGCATTACCTAGTTGGAGGGAAATTTATTTTACATTCTGATCATGAGGCCTTGAAACAGATTCAAGGGCAGCACAAACTTAATCCAAGGCATGCTAAATGGGTTGAGTATCTCCAATCCTTTCACTTCACGATCCATCACAAGGCCGGCAAATTGAACAAAGGAGCAGATGCACTTTCAAGAAGGTATCTCTTACTTTCTGTTTTAAGTACTAAAGTGTTTGGCTTTGAGATTGTGAAGGGCATGGATCCTACTGATGAAGACTTCAAAGAAATCTATGAGAAGTGTTCCAAGCATGCTCATGGATTGTTTCATTTGGAAGAAGGTTTCTTATTCAAAGGGTCTCGGCTTTGCGTCCCTAAGTGTGGCTTTAGGGAGCTTCTTATTCAAGAACTTCATGGAGGGGCTCTAACTGGTCATTTTGGAGTGGAGAACACTTATGCCATGCTCAAAGAACACTACTATTGGCCGCACATGTCTAAAGATGTTGAGCACTTTGTGAAGAGATGCGCCGTATGTCAAATGGCCAAGGAGATTCAGGACTTGCATGCTCAAGTGAGAGATAGGATTGCTAAGTCTAATGATCAAGCCATGAAGCAAGCAAACAAGCACAAAAGGGAAGCCCATTTCCAGCTCGGAGACTTGGTATGGATCCATTTGAGAAAGGAAAGGTTTCCTAACAAGCATAAGTCCAAGCTATTGCGAAGGTCAGATGGTCCTTTTGAGATCCTTGAGAAGGTTGTCCCCAATGCCTACAAAATTAACCTTCCTGGTCACTATGGAGTATCTGCGACCTTTAACATGGCTAGCCTCAGTCCATATTATGATCAGAATGAGGAACTTCCGAGTTTGAGGTCCAACTCCAACCTAGCCGAGGAGAATGATGGAGACCATCAAGCCAAGGAGTCCAATGCTACTGAGGAGGATAAGGAGGGTCAGAGGAGTGTCAAGGAGGTCAAGAAAATCCACACCATGGTCAGAAATGCCCTAATTCACAACCATATTCTACTGTCCAGTTTGCCCGAAAATAGGCCCAATTTTGAGCACCTTTTGCAGCAAGATGAACTGGGGGATTTTAATGGGGACCTTCACCCTCTTCAAGCTTAAGAAGTCATCTTTCAAATAAAAAAGGTTTCAAGTCATTTGGAGTCCATTTGGCCAGTCAAATTAAGCCCTATAGTAAACCGGTTAGAATCCAATCTAGTTTGGACCATCTGAACTCTGCAGCTCATTTCTTTTAAATGGCTAATCCACATCCAGTGAAACTTTCTCCATTGGAAAATAGACTCTTCAAAATTTCATTTGACTCCTGAATCATCGAATATAGATCATAAACAAGAGAGTTATGACCCATTGAATCTAACCTGGCTTCTGTGAGAAAGCACTTACTACTAGGAACAATTAATGCATGGGGAAACTTCAATCCTAGGGACTTAATCCATGCCCCCCTTACTCCCAATGCTGATACATCCTATGCTAAGTGGGAAATTGAGTTTAACAAGTCTCCAAGCTGATGGAATCAAGTTCTCAAGCCCCAGTTATCCGTGTTACATTGTTTTCTTTTAATTTTACTTTGTAATTTGTTTCTTACATTTCCTATTCTAGCCTAGTAAGTTGTGTTTGTGTCTTTTCATATGTAAGGCTGGCTCTATAAAAGGCCACATCTGAGTTTATTTCATCAAGCAATTATCAATTATCAAGTACAATTTCAAGATTGAGTTTAAACACTCTTTCTTCCTCAAATCCCTAGCTCTATATCTTGAGATTGGCCCCTCAAGTGGCGTTCTAGGTCTTCTTGTCTCAATTAGGTGGTGATTCAATTTTGTATCCTAATTGACCTAAGGAGGTTGCCCAAGTTCTTAGCAAGAGTGGGTTTTTTTTGGATTATCTCTTGTCTTAGGATCTTGCTTTATCTATCCCTCTTGCTTACATTCACAATTACAAACTTGTTGATTTGCAGTCTATTGTTGATAGAGTACCTTGAGCCTTGCGTATTTAAGGTGATTGGTGAGGTTTGATACATCACTTCAGGATCCCAATCATTTTGTTGATGTTGAAATGGCCTCCCAATGCACCACAATGCGCCCCTCATAAGTAACTCCCTTAGAGAAGCTCTAGAAACACATAGCTTGTTGTGCTTGAAGAGAAACACATTTGTGAGATATATAAGTCATGATCGTTGGGGTTCGCAAAGATTTCTAGGAAATCCTCATCTTCTTTCAAGAGTGTAAAATTTGAAGATTTTTGCCTCGTGTGTAGAGTGGAAATTTTATCTTATTGAGAGTGCATTGGCAACCACATTTTCCTTGTGATTTTTGTGCTTACAATTGAAGGGAAATAATTGGAGAAATTTCACCCACTTTAGATGCCTTGAATTGAGCTGGCTTGTTCATGTATCAAAAACAAGGCCTTGTGATCCGAATGTCTCACAAAGGGCTTAGGCTTGAGGCAGCGACTCCAATACGTAAGAACCCAAATGATATAATAAAACTCCTTGTCATAAGTGGAGTTGTTGAGCTTGGGGCTGCTCAACGTCTCATTAAAATAGGCCAAGGGTCGTTTGACTTGGGTGAGAACCGCCCCGTTACCAACACCAGTAGCATCACATTTGTAATAGCCCAGCCCTAAATCATGTGTATTTCTTTAATTAAGCCATATTACTAATTTTTCACGTTTATTTATCTCATTTAATCATCCCGGTTGGAAGAATTCATTTTGGGCCCCATTTGCAATCCGAGTTTCATTTACCATAATAATTTCGAGTGAATCGATATTAGCTCGCAGCACATATAATTAAGTGATAAATTATTTTTCATAACGTCACAAAAATTTAATTTTTAACCATGTAAAAATTTGGGTCCAAATTCATTATGTTTGGCACAATTCATTTGGGTCGGAATTGTGGCCTATTTCATTTCCAGTTCAATTGTGGCCCGAAAATTTTGGTGCTATCAAATTAACTTAATCACCAGCATTTGTACATAATTTTAATTAGCCAAAAGATATTTTTGGGAAGGACAAAACTTAACAAAGTAATTGTATCTAGCTTAGAATCATTTTCAACCAAGTAAAAACACCAAGCTTTCTTCTTCTTCCTTTCTCTCCACTCCACAAGCAGCCTCCTACTGCCACCACCACTTATTGCTGCCACCAGTTACTGCTGCCAGCCACCACCAACCAGCCACCACCCGTAGCTCACGCAAACACCAAACATCACCTCCATCTCTCAAAATCTAAGCATAAAGTGAGGTAAATTCTAACCTAATCATGTTTAATTTTTGG
>NCQT01075006.1:97297-110826 GCA_002740465.1 Stenocereus thurberi
AGCACAATCTAAAAGGGTGGGATCTTAAACTCCCACATCTTGAGTTTGCATGCAACAGAACACCGGTCAGGCCCACTAGGTGTTCTCTATTTGAGGCACTGTGTGGGATTAACCCCCTAACCCCCATTGCTCTCATCCTACTACCTACTGATTGCAAAGTCGATTTTGAGGCTGAAAAAAGAGCCAGGGAGATAAAGAAGCTATATGAGCATATTAGAGCTAATATTGAGAAGGTCAATGAGGCATACAGCGTCAAGGCCAACAAGAATAGAAAAGGGGTTAAGTATCAACCTGGTGACCCTATTTAGCTGCATCTCATAAAGCAAAGGTTCCCTATAAGGAGGAAAAGTTAACTGATGGCTAGAGGGAAAGGTCTTTTTAAGGTCTTATCTAAGGTGGGACCAACGCCTACAAATTAAGAACTCCCTGGGGATATGGTCATTTCAGCCACCTTTAATATAGGTGATGTAAGTCCCTATGTGGACGATGAGATTGACTATGGGGATTTAAGGGCAAATGCTTTCAAAGGAGGGGAGGATGATGCAGATCATGGCATAGTACAAGAACTTCAGCCAGGGTATGAGAAGACCTTGCTTACTATTCACCACAAAGATCGATTCTATGAGACGAAGCAATGCAATATTGAGGCTTTCTTAGAGAGATCCTTACTTTGCTAGATATCCTAAGTATTATCACAACTAGCAGATGTCATTTTGAGGCTATCCAGCAGCCTTAGGTCAGTCTAGTTTAATAAAAATCAACTGCAGATTAGTGCATTTTAGTTCTTCAATAATCATTGAAGAATTAATATGAGTCATAGAGCTTTAGTCCTTTTTGGATAGTAACCTAGCTCATTTGTCAGCTCATGATCAGCGGCTAAATGATAAAGTTTGCTTGACTTTCTCTGAGAAGAACAGTTCAGCAGTAGCAGCATTTCAGTCCAGCATCACAGTAGACTTGCTCCAGCAGTCGTGGTTTTCGAGGAATTAATTTACCTCTAGCTTAATAGCTCATTTTGGCATATTTAAAGATGTGAAAATATGTCTAAATATTTATCATTGACAAACCTTAAGTTACAATATCAGATCATTCAGCATCTACCCTTATCCAGCTCAAGTACCTTGGAAACACCTTTTGATCCAATGGATTTTCGGGTGCTGTACTTTGCTGATTAGCAGGCTAATCACTTGATTAATGGCTGCATTTACTCTCCCAAGATCATCATTAATAGTTCTTGGATGCTACAAAGGCTTGACACCTCAAGTAATGGAGATTAGCAAAGTGTTTAGGTGTCAAGGATCAAGCTTAGTTGCTGTTTTTGTGCTTTTCAAACAACTTTTGCTGTTTTAAGCCTGTTCTACTCTAGCTATTGCATGTGTAAGTCAGGCTGAGTATATAAGCCTTATTTTTCATTGTAAGCCTCAGATCGTTGATGAATGAAAAGCACCTGTTTGCTGGTTCAAGCAAAACCTCTCAAAATCTCTCTAAACTTTAGCCTGCACTTGGTGATGTTTCATGAGTGAGCTCTTTAGCTCATCTTCTAGTGCTAAGGCTTTAGGAAGATTAGTGATGAGCCCCATTCTAGTCTTATTGGTGGCTCAAGACTTTATATCAGGACGCATCTTCCATGTTGAGTTGCTAGGTTTGGTACTGGCCAAGCTCACTGATTCAGCATGCATCACTTACAAAGTAAGGTGCTAAATTATAGTTTTAAAACTGAGTTGAATTTGAAAAGTGGGGCAGATTGGAAAATAAAAAATGTGCAATTTGGAAAGTTAAGGAGGGCTAGCTCTAAATATAAACAAGTCAACAAATTAGCATTCTTCCTCATCTTAGCTTGGTTTAGGGTTAGCTTACCTCTTAGTCTATGCGGTCTACAAGATTGAGGATTTCATTTAATTTAAGACTAAGTCTTATCTTCCTTTGTCTTCTTATTTTTATGTTTTTGTCTTGGTCAGTTATATTGGTTTTCTCTTTATTTAAACACACATTTACTTGTAGTTAACTTTCATTGCCTTTGTTGCAATTAATCACGTTGATCACTAATTGATCTTATATATTTCCAACCATTCCTGGTTATGCTTATAATTTTGAATTTCCTTATGCCCACTAAGTGTTTGATGGAATGCTTGAAAGAAATTTCAACCATGCTTTCTGGCAATCGACTTATGTTGAATGATGAGGCCAATCTCCTACCATAGCTGGAGAGAATAGCTGGGGTTTTCACATGATAATAGTTTGAATTATAGCTAGGTCTAAGATTGCTACTCTAGTGGTTTACTTAGGCTAATCCCATTAAAATAGGCTGCTAGACTAGTTGAACTGGCCTCTGATCCTTGATAGAGGGCTTGTATAGACTTTGGTTATACAACCAACTATGCATAAATACTTATATAGGCTTAGGTAGGTGAGGGCTTGCCTAGATTAATTTGTTCGTTGAATATTAAAATCACAACTCGAGGCCCCTTTACAAGTTTGTTAGTTTGTTTACCTTTCATTGTTATCACCTTTTGATTTGCTTAAGTTGAGTAATCAATATAGCTATGGTAATTGAAAATAGAGGGCCCCGTACATACGACTGATACTTGTCGGTTGCTAGTTATAAATATACCGTACACTTATGGTTTTGATGTATCACCCTTGAATAGTTGATGCCCTCCAGTCTGGGCTCAAGGGGAATGCCCTAACATTGAGTTTCATTTTAATCAGAATGATGATAGCTACACAAAATCACAAAGTTCTTAGAAATAAATGTGGTTTCGTGAATGGCACAGGCCTGAATGATAATGATCAATTTGGTTGAGTTAGGTTTTAGTAGGAAGGAATCGGTGTAGATATTGTGTCCTATTTTAATCATCATTTCAAGGCTATGTTGCTTGGCTAGAAGGGGATGGTAGTCCTAATGGGTATGAGCTTGGAATCCGTAGGTGGCCAAAAAGTATTAAAAAATACCAATCCAGAGGTGCATGACATATTTGAGAAGGAGGTCGTCACTTCCTGTGATCTTGTTTGAGGATTTTAATGAGATTCTGGTGGAGTATAATAAGGGTGGAGGGCCTGTGTATTAGTAAATCCAAATGAAAGAATTCAGGAAGTGGTGGATAATCGTGAGTTGTGTCATGTGGGTAATAATGGCAATATTTTCACATAGCAAGGACATAGAGCTTGGGAACGATTGGACTGGTTCACTGCTAACCACACTTTGGATAATTTGTTTCCCAAAGCCAGAGGTACATCTTTTCAAGGTATTGTCTGGATCACAATGCACCTTTCCTCATGAGAGATGTAGGTTAGAGCATATCAAACAAAGGACATTTAAATTTGAGCCTCTATTGCTCTCCTATGAAGACTATGCTAATATTGCTTAACAAGCATGTCATAAAGGTAACGATGAGCATATTTTTGGGAAGATTCTTACTAAGAAGTTTAGTTCTTAGGGAAAGACTATCATCAGAGGTGTCAACCAAGAATTTAAGGCTAATAGGGAAGGAGTTTTAAAAGATATAAAAACTTCATCCCACACCAAATGCTTTGGAGAAGTGCAAGAACCTATTATGAGAATGAACTCTCAAACTCCCAAGATCAACACTTACAAGAAATTCACAACCAAAAGGGATGCTTCTGTTTGGGATCAATCTCCAACAATCTATGAGATTGTGTGATTTTCACCAAATAGCAAAATCTTAAAGATAGATTAGAAATTTCCCACTAAACCCACCCTCTAACGGCTTGAGATACCAAAGAAAAATTATAAAAGAAAAACTCTAATCACCACTCTTAATTAAAAGATAAATATGTAGAGATTTTTTAGAGAGAATATAGTCTTTTGTCTTTCATTTTATAATTAACTTAAGCTAAGATTTCCTAGAGGGAAAAAGGCCTATAAATACCTAAAAATGGAAAGGATTAATTGACATATTAGTGGGGTGAATGGACTAATAAGAGACTTACAAAATATCCTAGAAAAATAAATCAAAATAATAAGATAATAACAACTACAATAAGCTGTACTTTTTCAAAATTTGTTCCTACCTTCTAGGAGGCTCCTAGAGGGCTCTACTCCACCAATAGGGGTGTTTCCACTTGGAGCCTCCTTCTTGGTGGGTGTAGATTCATTCCAAATTAAGTAATCCCAAGGATCACAATTGCATCCACCTCAAATAGGCCCGAAGTCTAGATTGCTTCAAAACTACATTTTTGTGCATGCTCTTATTATTTTGGCCATTTCTTCTAAACTAAAACTCTCATGCCAATTTTTAATACAAGGGCGAAAAATAGACATCTTAGGAAATCATTAAAACTTAAACTTACATTAATTGGGCCTTATTAGATGGGATCCAAATTCATTAAGCTTACCGATACACTGTAGGAGTTACGGTTTTCACCACTTTAGGGAAATTACATGCAACCAAACCTAGAAATTTATTGTATTATCCTAAATTAGATGGCTGCTAACAAAGAAAGGAATGACCCAATTGGATGTCATTTGGGTGGTGAGAAGCCAAGTCCAACTAGTATGTAGTGCTGGAATGGAGGCCTTTTTAACCAAGGAAGGTTGGATTAGACTTTGGTATGGATGAGATTGTAGTGAAGAGTTGTCTTGGATATCGGTATGCATGAACCTCCCCCTTTTGAAAAGAATTTGGCCTAAAATTCTCAAAGTTGTGCTTCACATAAGGAGATAGATCACCCACATTAAAGGTGGTGTTCACTTTTATGTCTCCTGATAGCTCTAACTTGTAGGCATTGTCTCCAATCCGTTCAAGCACTTTAGAAGGGCCTTCCCTTTGAGCCATGATTTTGCTTTGCCTCCTCAAAAGGAATCCCTCCTTTATTCGGTGCAACCATACCGAATCTGAGTGTTGAAACCATGGGCTTTCGATGGTTGTTTACTCTAAGTGTTGACCCTTTCTATTTGAGCTCAAATTTGCTTATGGAGCTTCTTCATTCCCGTAGCTTTCTCTTGACCCTTGAAGCTAAACCTATGATCAACAGAATAGCAAGAATGTCTATTGAAGTGAGAGGATTGACTCCATAACAAGCTTTAAAGGCAGAGCATGATGTAGGATATGTAGGAGCCTTGTTATAAGCAGAATTGGCTGGAGAGAGCTTTAAATCCCATTCCTTGAGATTCTTGCTCACTGTTACACTCCTAAAAGAGGAATAATAATACTACAAGCATACAGTTCTCATCCACTACAGTCAAAATTAACCAGTATTAATTCAACTAAAAATAATAAACAAGCAAAATAGAATCATTCAACTAAGAAAAATTGAACCTAATCTAATCACAGTTAAAACAATACGATGAACTAGCAAAGCAATTATCACAACTAATAATGAAATAATAAATTTCAAATAATTAAGAGATAAGGGCAAGGAAAGAGATTACCATATAAGTCAATAGAGAACATTGAATCTTTGATAGGTGCCATCACAAAATTTCTATAAGCTGAACAACTAGCAAAGAAATTATCACAACAACTAATGAAATAATAAATTTTAAATAATGAAGAGAAAAGGGAGTAACAAAAATCGAAATTTTAAATTATCACAACTAGCAAAGAATATTGAATCTCCGATGGGTGCCAATCACAAAATTTCAGCATCCACCGTGAACCAAGGGGAGTAATAAAAATGAAAATTTTGAATGTGATAACTTCGAAGATGATAAAATCAAACTGAAATTGAAATTGTAATGCTTTAATTGAAAACTAAAAGTAGAAAAATTGAAAAAAAAGAAAGAACTAACAGCTGTATTAAAATTTGACTTGAAAAGTAATTGGGCTTACAAAAATCTTTAAAGTTACTAAACTAAACCCACAACTATGAGGTAGAGGAAATTGAAGATTTTCCAAAGTGCACCCACGACCCCTTTTTCTACTGGTGCCAACTGTCATGCTTTCCTAATTACACTAGATTTCTTAATTTCTAAAAAATTCTTCCACTTTCCTAATTACAATAGATCTCTTATTTTTCAACTCACTTTCCCACTTTTCTAATTGTGCCTAGCTACCAATTTCTAATTTCTTCATTAATTTGGAAAGGGACTCCACTGTCATATTTTTTCAAGTCCTTCACATCTTCAATCCTAAACTTTCTAATTTTCATGTGCTAATCATCGTATGATCTATTGGGCTTAACTTGGTGTGTTGAAAGAAAAGCAGGCCATTGACTTCAAGCCTGGGGACAAAACGAGGATCGGCCTAGGCAATAACAAGAGCTTGGTCGCCTTTCTAATTAATGAAAAATCATTTACTCAACCTTCAATTTTTGAGTTCTTACCTCATCTGCTTGTTACCTGTGAAGCTACATGAAATCTTATTAAAATATAAAATAAGCTTGAAGATAACTAAAATTTAAGGGAATAGAGGTATAATATTTAGCACTTTTCGTGGCTAAACAAATACCCGTACATAAAAATTTTGCTCATCCTCGAGTGAAAGAAAATAAAAGAAGGTATACCTAAGACACCTAGTTCATTTTCGTATGAATCACAGTTGTACTTAGCAGGTGCAATAAGCCCTTTAAATCCTTAGGTTCCTCCTAGTTGAAGAGTGTGGTCTCACTAACGTTTATGAAAAATATACCCACAAAATCTTTGAAGAAGAAAAGAAAAACAAAAAGAAAGATAGAAAATCTTTTTGAACTTACATATATATAATAAAATATATACAAGGGAAAATTGTATACACTTGACCAACAAATCACCCCTGCAACCCAAACATTAGATTCTACACATGCACAACGTACATGTCGAGACTCTTAATCCTCAAGGATGACACCTGCACACCAATTTTTCACCTCANNGATGTTCAAAACAATGAGTCCATCCTAGTGTGTGGTTTGTAAGTTTACCTTGACCCTGGGAATTAAGCTTACCAAGGTTTGACTCAATCCTACTTGACTACATTATTGGCTTATTGACGTTAGAAGCAAGCTTTCACAGTAGCAGTATTACCTTAAAGGGTAGTATCCAGTAACGCATTCCTCAAAAGATAACTTGCCATTCCCAAATTTATGCCTTTTTTATTTTGGTTGTTTGGTTTTCTTCTTTTTTTTTGTTTTGCTTTTTTGGCTAAATAAAAACAAAAGGAAAAAACAAGTGGCAAAATCAAAACATGAAAGCCTAAGACTTTAAGATAATGATGATATTTAAATAAAGGTCAGACTAAACATTATTATGGAATGAAGGGGTTAGAACAAGGGTAAGAAATTACACTCTTTGGACTAAGGTCTATCATGTACACAATGCTTATATACAATCTAATACTAAGTCACAGAAAGTAAAAGTTGATTAAAAGAGTACAACTTCCTAAAATCACAAAAAATAGAAAATCTTTTTGGTTTTTTCAAAATTTTTCTATTATTTTTTCCTTTTACACAAATTTTTGAAGCATAGCTTCTAATCCCCCAAGCCAAAATTACACAATGCCCGAATTTGTGAAAAATCATCACCAAGGAACAAAAATAAAAGAAAAGACAAAAATTTAAAGACACCATATGCACCATATACAAGGGAAAGAATAATACTACCAGGTCGAATATTAAAGGTAGCCAAGCTACCTCATCACCCATTAGAAATCACTAGGTGGTTCATAGAGCATCAGACACTCCACACCAACCTCAAGCCGCTATTACGACCAAATCTCATCAAAGCTCTTAGCAACCCATTAAATACCTTGGAACACATCTCAGAAAAGTGGGCATAAGAAACATATAAATATAAGCACGCATCCATATAAGTTAGTGCTGTATTCAACTTTTCAAACTTACGAGTCCAATTATTAATAACATAAGTGACCACACACAACAGGGAGGAACAAGACAATGACGTAGAAATATCACAATTATCATGAACATTTATCATAGGGGACTCTACATGTCCTGAATCATCACCTAGGTCCTCAAGGCTTGCAATCATAATATGCTCAAAAGTATGGTCAAAGGTATAAGCAACAACCATGTGATCAACAGAATCTAAAATAGGGGACTTTAGGGCATCAGAGATGTGGTCACAACTGATATAGGTGGAATGGGTCAAAGGGGATAGGGTAGGGGCCAGCTCAATGAACCTAAGGGAAGTGGGATCCACTAACTCTAAGCTAGAAGAGCTAACATCAAACTCATGCTCCATATATAACTCCTTAAAGATAATATCTTCGGACTCTATAAAATCCTCATGCTCAAAAATTTTCTCATTCCACTCATATCTTTTATCAACATTAGTAACTAACATCAAACTCATAAAGTTGAGCAAAAGGAATTGGTGGGATAAGTTTGATCAAGAGATTGTAAATGACATCTTTAAGGTTATTAATCTCAGAAGAAGTGCCAGACAATGAAGATATGGAGAGGTCAATCTCTTCCCTAAAGTTGGTCACATGTGTGTTAATTGGAGGGTCGAACCTAGGGGAAATAGTATACCTGAAATCATCCTCAAGCCTAACATCATATCTAGGAGGCCCTAAACTAAAGTTGGGCTCATGCACATTATCGCTATCCCTTAATTGATTAAAACATGAAAGCATGTTCTCCTTCATAGTCTCAATCATTTTATTAGTCATGTCACTCATCACCACTTCAAGATTTACACAACGAGCATCAAGCACGTGATATGGACGATTACTACTATTGCGGTCAGAAGATTGGCAAGAACCAAAACATATAAGAATATAATCAAGAACAGAATAGTATGGTTCAGGATACGAGTCCCTATACTCATCATATAAATAAGAATCAGCATGAAAGATAGATGGATTGTTAGCGAGGCACCACAAATTCTCCCTAGTTTTTCATATTCATAGTTGTCCCAACCCAAATATACTACCAAATCCCAAGTTTTATTGAGAGTTTTTGAAAGAAAACACATTGAGTCCATATGTAAAACCCTAAAAATTTAATATGGGGAATCACGTGACATGGACTAACCTTCATAATCCAAGTCAACCTAAAAATATTTTCGTGCATGATTTCCTTCAAAATTTTACATTTTACCTATTTCATTAAAGGATGGATTGAAACATTTATTCGGGTTATTTTTCCCTTGGTTTTATTCAATTCCTCATTATTTACCCTCCTTAGATTCAAAAAAAAAGTATTATTATTATTCACAGATGTATATTTAATTTGACCTCCCTAGACGTAAACAACTAATTACCCAAATTAGTTAACATTTGATCCAAGATTTCTCCCTCCCAAATTATTCAAGGATTTTTTTTAAAAAAAAAAGAAAATTTCCCCTCTCCCTACCCTGGCAGGCAGCTAGAGCCCCCCCTTTTTAATTTTTTTTCCCTCTTTTCCCTCTTAAACCCATGATGCACACTCTCTCTCAACCCTACACTCCCTCTCTGTCTCTCTCTTAACCCTACACTCCCTCTCTCTCTCGCACCACCGCCAGCCACCGCTCTTAAGGCGCCGCCGCCGGTAGCCACACCAAGCTACCACACCACCTCGCCCACTTCTCTCTCTTGGTGGTAAATGGGGTGCACCCTCATGCACCCCATGCATACAAACCCCCAAAAGCTTGAATTTTTCCTTGTGTTTTATCATTAATTCATGGTGTTGATTTGAGATTTCAAGTGTGAAATGTTTAATACGAGTTGTTTTCATATTTTTCAGATTTAAACCACCAAGGGTGCGACGTTTCAGTCGCTCCACCCCCGAAATCACATCAAGGTGAGCTTAACGGTGTTATTTGATAATTCTTTAAGTTAAAGATTTCAAATTTGACTCGACTTGGATTATGAAGGAGGAGGACTAGGGCTGTTGCGACCATCATGGGTTAGTTATCAGTGAGATTTTGTGAAAAACCAAGCCAAGGGGATTCGTTGGGAATGAAAAATATGGACATAACCTTCTGGGTTTAAGGGCTGCACATACACTGTCATTGAAAATTTGGCCAGGACAGCGACGTAGCCCAAAAATCTTGAAATTTTTACGGTAGGTGCATCAAGATGTGCTGTATAATCAATTTTTGCATCGAACGAATCAGAGTAGTGTAGCTCGAGTTATGGAAAAATTACCGGGGAATGTCTAGATTGGGACAACGAGTGACACCATGAAAAGATTTAGGCAAACGACACAGTTCGGGTCAGATTCTGACAAAACCCTAAACATAAGAATTGTAGAGGACGTACCTATCTATAATGGGCAAGAAATCGACATTCTAACTTCGGGAACAAAAGTTTTTGGCTCTGGAAGTTGGGCTCATATTCTGCTTAAATCTAGATCCAGAGTTGGGCTTGGGTTGGGGGCCTTATGCAAGGGTAAAAATTTTAGAAAAATTCTTATAAGTAGGGAAGGGACTAGAGTTATGGTCTATGAAGTTTTGGACTGAGTGTGGGTGATGTTTTGGCCCAAGTGCGAAGCAATAGGCCCAAGCTAGTAAGCGAGCATGTAATTTATATAGATCCCAGGTAACCATCACGCCCTAACCCTTCCCTGAGTTGCTTGAAAAATTGCATGTGCACTGAACATGGTAAGAATTGATCTAAATGCTGATTTTATGAAATTATGGCATGAGTAAATTGAACATGACTGCGTAGTTGGAGTTGCATGATTTTGCTATGTCTATAGAGTTTGGTCTTGGGATGTCATGTTGAAAAAAAAAAATGGAAGTTTGTGTACTGTGGTAATGCCTTGGGAATCAGGTTGAACTTGAATGGACTACGCATGTTAAACTAACCTTAGTTTAAAAAAGCATAATAGTGATAGTAAAGGGTTATTATAGGTGAGAATGTGAACTGGTTATGTTGATCGAAGGCCACCAGCCTTCCCCAAAAATAGTGTATGCATGTGAGCAGCCACGTGCCCTGTTGGGACCTGGGTCAGGTCAGTGGTAACCATCCATGATGATGGTAGGCCAGGAAATGATTAAGCAGTAACCATCCTAGTCAGCAGTAGGCCATGACTAAATTAAGTGGCTGCGTTAAACCTAAGTGCAGGCCATAAGATCCAGTGGGGTCGGTCACCTTTAAACTTGATTATTATGATTGGATCTTCGAATGTATGTGTGCATCACTGAGAACATTTAAGTATGGACGGTTACATTAATGGAAAATGAATAAGTATGGTTTTGTTATTCCCCTATCTCTAAAATATTTGAAAAATGAATTTATGTGCATGGTTTGACTATTAGGGGTGATTATTTACTGAGTTTATTTTACTTTTGTAAAATGTTTTTTTTTCATGTGACCTAGTTGTGCATGGGATTGGGGCACCAAAGGTAGGGCGAGGCCCCGACGCTTAAGCCGAAGGATACAACCTTTAGTTGTTTAGAAGAAGAGATTTGTAATGAATAATTGTTTTAGTTTAGTAGTTGCCAATTAGTAACTGAGTCCTTTTAAGTTGAAGTATTAATTGAAAAACTTTTACACTAATTGTTATTTGATACACAGCCTGGTATTTCCAAAAAGAAAATACGGTGGTAACACCCAAAATTAGGTTCCACTGTCACATAGGTTAATAATTAGTAATAAAGAAGGTAAGTAAACATTCGGGTATTACAAAGTGGTATTAAAGCTCAAGTTTACAGACCTGAATACTCGCTTAAAAGACTATAAGAACTAAATACTAAAACTTGTAGACTTAAGGACTGCCCAAAGAGTGAGTGTCGTAAGGGGCTGGGGATGCATGCACGTGCATATAGTATTAAATAAATGCATGTTATCGTATAGATACATGTCTTATGTGTAATTATTCTGTATAGGAATGGAGGGCACCCAGCACTGTGGTTGTGTAGGAGGTCCCTGCGTGCACTAGTTAGCTAAGAGACCAGGTCAGGTTGTATGGGACCACATTCAGCGTGTGAGATCGCTATTAGCCAAGTATTTAGAAGATGTGCCTCATAGCTATTTGAGGATTGAGGACAAATGGGTTATCTTTCTGCTGCAGACCTTGAAGGGAGACCCTAAGTGGCGCTACCGAGTTGACAAGTTGCACCCCCAGGCCTATGATCATTGCCCACGGGGGAAATGTTGTTGGTGTGACTAGGAGCCTATGGGGAAGGGTGTGGTTGACCTAATAAACTACCTGAGGCTGGAGGGGCCCCACGACTAGGAGCATATGCCTGCAACTAGTGAGGAGGATGCCCCACTCCTGTGAGATGAGATCACTGATGAGGAGGGAGACTCTAACGATGAGGCAGATATTCCTACTGAGGTGGGTCCAGCAGAGGAGAAGGACCCTGAGGACCCCAAGGAGGATCCTAGCGAGGAGAACCCCAAGGAGGATCCTAGCGAGGAAGAACCGATGAAAGAGGAGGACCCTAAGGAGGATCCCAACGAGGAGGAACAGATTGAGGAGGAGGACCCTGAGGAGGATTCTAAAGCAAGTGAGGGAAAACCTATGGGAAGTGAAGAGCTCGAGATAGACTTTAGCGAGAGCGAGGCAGAGGCTATTAAAAGGGAGAACCCTAAGGGGGATCAGGAGGAGGAAAGGATGGAGTTCATCGTAGAGGTCGGCCTGATAAGGGGACCTGAGGTCTTGAGTGATGAGATAGATCCTGTGGAGAAGAGGGATGAGTCTGAGACTGGGGTGACCCACTGGAAGCGGGGCCGGTGTGGCCGAATGTTTAAAGGCACCTATCCACTGGACGCCCACCTAGCCAGTAAAAGGTCATAGTGACTAAAAGTTGCTTTCTAGGGTAATGTTGTTAGTTATCTTTCTGTTATGTTGCTAAGCCACTGTAGGCTAATAAAGTTACAAAGTGTGATGTAATGAAGATTAGTAGTATGGAACACCTATGATTTAAATTCTATCTAATGAAATTCCTTAAGTTATCTGAATACCAGTGTTCTTTATTTGTAAAGTATGTGAGTCAGGTGAACATGATGCATGTATGATGTGGAATGTATGAGCATACGATGCCATGGTTGGAACACACAAATGTGGCAATGTGATGTGATTGAAAACCTATAAAATGTTGCATGATGCACTAGCATGTGATGTGTTATTGAACTCTAGTAGTACGTAGGGTATGAACTATTAGGAGAGGAACCAAGCCCAACTTAATTCCCGAACAGGATGGCGGAAAACAACGACGAATCTCAAACCGAACCACACCCTATTACCAGAATACCTATGAGCCCGAAAATCCCCATGTCGATCCTCAGGGAATGGCTGGAAGCTTTACACCAGAGGAACGAGAACACCTCTCGCAATCAGGTCGAGGAGAATAACCTACCTGCTGGAGCAAATCTTGCTAACCTTCTACTGCTAGAGCTGCTGTAGAAGCAAGGAGAGCAGTTACAACTCCAGAATGAACAACTACAGAAGCTAATGAAAGTCAGGGAGAAGAAGGACGAGGAGAATTAGCAGCATGGAAAAACACACTTTAATGCCCCGATGAGTGGAAGGTGGATTTTGCAGTGTTTTACCTGAAGGATAAGGCCGATCTATAGTGGGCCATACTGAGGGAAAGGCAACACGAGCCCGGTTTCGACTAGAACAAGTTCAGGAAATTGATCAAGGATCATTTCTACCAAATCTCCCTTCAGAAAGCCAAAGAGAACGAATTCATGTAGTTA
>NCQT01075010.1:2685-14258 GCA_002740465.1 Stenocereus thurberi
AGGTTCAAATTAAAACACAAGGCTTGCACCACCAAAACTGCAATAAACAATTACACCTAAAATGCAAAAGAAAAAAACACACAAAAGCTACTGGTCGATCCCTAGAATATTCAACATGGCTCAACTGCCCATCTCCACAAAAGTCATTAGTAAAAGTAGAGAACCTAGTTGCCTTGCTATTTAACCCCTTTCTCTTCGACCTTTCATGCCACGAGACCTGAAAATCTTCTCTCCCCCCTCTCAATGTCTGTCGTTTTGTCATTTGAAGAAAGAATGTAAAGCTATTTTTCTACATATAACGCTAAGTTTATATAGATTAATTAATTAACATCGTATGTAGATACTATGATTTCATGTAGAATCGATCCAACACCACTCAAATTGATCCAATATTATCCTATTTATTTCCTAAAAATAAACCACAAATAATATAGATTAAATTTGTTTTAAATTTTACAATGCATTGAGCAAGCATATAGTCAATGTCATGTACATAATAATAAAGTCAATATGTCACACAAAAATGAGCCCTTTAAAAATTGACGAGAAGTGGAGAGATGCGGGGTATCGATCCCCATACCTCTCGCATGCTAAGCGAGCACTCTACTGCCTGAGCTACATCCCCTTTGATGTTGATTAGCCACAATACATTCTAGCAGTTGCAGTTGATCTTTCTTATTTAGAATTGCTGAGGTAAACATAAGAGTTTTATTCTTTCCCCCCAAAAAAAGGAAAAGTTTTATAGCTAGTTCAAAGATATTGATGGTTGAATGTAACATCAGGGGCAGAACTAATCAAGATAAATTATTATATAACAAACCACTCTATCGTACAAGTTCAAGTAATATATATTTCATAAATAAGTTCTAAATAAGATCATACATACTAAATTCAACCCAAAATCGCATGTTCTTGTAAATGTATGTTATCCAACTCCCGCACCTCCTGAGGTATCTTAGGTTCCTTTAACCTTTTGGCTTTTGCACTCCGACTTAACCCTTGTATTTTTGAAAGATTCTCTTGCTTTGATCTTTGGTTCTCGTTTCTTCCATACATAAACACTTCTTGATTCTTTTGTCTTAGCTTCTAAAACCTTCTTCTCTTGAAAGGATTTTGTATTCTTGCCCCATTGATGCAAAGAATTATTTTAACCTTCTTTATATCGTTCCTAACCTTTTGGTATCTTGTTCCCTCAGCTGCTTGGTCTTTACAAAGCCAAAATCTAACATATTTAAATTTTTCTATTGAAGTTTTCAATGAACACTAAAAACTCTCTACCTCTTATCCTGTTTAGGAAGAGATTGGGGTTTGCTTTCTACATTATCAAGCTTTTTTCATGAGGGGTCACAATGTTAAGAGAAATGCACGGAGGTAGATCTTTGGGGGGGTGGGTCAATGGATCCATCAGTCGGGCTGTTTGGACATAGGTTAGAGCAATTGACCTAGTTTGCATTGAAATCGGATTAAATTGGTATGAATCGGTAGAGACTATTATGCGTTAACATATTACCAAATAAAAAACAAAAATATTTCAATTTTAATTGCAATTCATATATAGATTTGTAGAGGCCCAAATTAAAACACGAGGCCCTTGCCACCAAAAATGAAATAGATAATAACACCAAAAATACAATAGAAAAAACACATACAAAAGCTGGTGGTCAATTCCAAGAATTCTTAGCGTGGCACAACAGCCCATAAAATTCATTAGTAAAAGTACAGAATCAAGTTGCCTTGCTATGTAATCCCTTTCTCATCGGCCTTTCACACTACAGGACCAGAAAATCTTTGCTTTCCCACTGTTAATGTCTACCGTTTTGACATTTGAGGATGCGAGGTATCGATCCCCATACTTATCGCACGCAAAGCGAGCGCTCTATTAGCTGAACTACATCCCCTTTGACCTTTGGGGATGCGAGGCATCGATCCCCATAAACACTTCTTGATTCTTTTATTTTAGCTTCTGAAACCTTCTTCTCCTAAAAGGATTTTGTATTCTTCCCTCATTGATACAAAGAATTATTTAACCTTCTTTATATCATTTCTGGCCTTTTGGTATCTTTGTTCCCTTAGTTGCTTGGTCTTTCTACAAAATCTAACAAATTCATATTTTTCTATTGAAGTTTTCAACGAATACTAAAAACTCTCCACCTTTCATCTTGTTTAGGGAGAGATTGGGGTTCACTTTCTACATTATCAAGCTTTTTTCAAGGGGCGTCACAATGTTAAGAGAACCAGCATGGAGGTAGATCTAGTGGGAGGTGTGGGCAAATGGATAAATCAGTCGGGCTGCTTGGACATAGGTTAAAGCAATTGACCCGGCTTGCATTGAAACCAGATTAAATTAGTATGAATTAGCAGAGACTATTATGCATTAACATATTACCAAATAAAAAAGAAAAATATTCCAATTTTAATTATAATTCATATACGTGTTTGTAGAGGCCCAAGCTAAAACACAATGCCCAAGCCATCAATTATAAAACAGATAATAACACCAAAAATACAATATAAAAAACACACACAAAAGCTAATGGTCAATCCCGAGAGTTTTTGGCATGGCTCAATAGCCCATAAAATTCATTAGTAAAAGTACAGAATCAAGTTGCCTTGCTATGTAACCCCTTTCTCATCGGTCGTTCACACAGCGGGACCTGAAAATCTTTGCTTTCCCTCTCGTAATGTCTGCTGTTTTGACATTTGGGGATGCGAGGTATCAATCCCCATACCTCTCACATGCAAAGCGAGCACTCTACCAACTGAGCTACATCCCCTTTGATGTTGATTGGCCACAATACGTTCTATCATTTCTTGTTGATGTTTCTTATCCAGAATTGCTAAGGTAAAGACAAGTGTTTTATTCTTCCCCGCCCCCCTCAAAAAAAAAGGTTATAGCTAGTTAAAAGATATTAATAGTTAAATGTAACATCAAATGTAGAACTGATCGAGACAATTTATTAAATAACAAACCATTCTATTATACAACTAGTTTGGTCTCACCTTCAAATATTTATCACTGGTAAATGCCAAATCTACCATTTTGGTAAGCTTCAATCCTATTGTCTTGAGCTCATTTTACACAGAATAAGTTCGATTCAAAGTATGTTGAACAAACAAAATTAGAACAACTTCACAAGTAAGTTCAGTTTAAAAGCCTTATTCTTTGCAATTTAATTCTTGCAAAAGTAGGCTCCATTCAGAATAAGTTTATAATCAGCAGATAAATCCAAAATATGTGTAGAAATTTTAACAAGTTCATATTATATACTTCATAAATAAGTTCAAAATAAGCACACATGTACTAAGTTCAACCCAAAATAAAGTCAGTTAAAAAAACCCTCAAATCTCATAATCTTTCCAGTCACTCTCTCGTAAACATATGTTACCAACTCCCACACCTCCTAAGGTATTTTCGATTCCTTCAACCTTCTAGCCTTTACGCTCAGGTTTAACATTCGTATTTTCTTGATCTTTAGTTCTCATTTCTTCCACACATAATAGCCCTTTTATACTAGTGAAACATGTGTACGATTGTGGAGAACATATGTGGGCATTATAAAATATCAAAATGATTTTATTTGACTGATAAATTGGGGAGTTAACCAAGGAAATTATCTAGCTCATTCAAAATTTGAATTTCAAAATTTGAAGAATCAAATCTCTTGATATTAACTTGCTCTGACTTTATCTTCACAAAATAAGCATGCTTCTAATCCATTATACTTGCCATATAATCTGATCTTGCAAATTTAGAATATTTCATCGATAATATTATCACTTTATTGGTTTGCAAAGAAATATCATGATTGAAAGAATAATAATATTTTTATCAAGGATCAAAATCTCTTGTTATTATATTGGACTCTAAGAATAATATCAGCTATATTTTCGAGAGCAAGGAAAAGATATTATACGGCTTCATGTCAACACAAATTGTGGCAAAGATTGCAAGAAAATCAAATCGGAATCTGTTGACCAGATTTCAAGAGCCTAAAATGCAATTTCAGGATATTCTGAGCAGAATTTCCTTTCTTGACAGGATTGGTGCACGACTACTAAAGTCTATAAATAGAGGCCAAATGAGGAAAAGCAAGCATCGAAGTAAATTGCAAGAACATTGAGCTATACACTTGTGAATTTACTCTGAGCATTACATTGTGATCAAAAGTTGTGAGTGTATTGAGAAATTCTTTATTAAGGAGTAAACTTAGAAGTTGATGTGAGGTCACAACTCCCCCACACTTAAATCAAGAGGTTGGTTTAAGTGTTTGGGATCTCTAGAGTGGGTAGCACTGAGAGATTGTGAGAGTTCATCATAATAAGAGAAGTAGAGTGTTGAATTCTAGAGTTGGATAACTCTAAGTAGGGACCTAAGCTTGATTGAGGCCCAACCTCGTTAAAATATCCTTGTGCATCGTCTCGATTTAATTTCTTATTTTACTTTCGATTCTTAAATTTAAGTTTTTGCAATCACCCTATTTACCCCCCATAGGGTGATTTGAGTCTTTAATTGATCAAATCGTGTGCTATTATCTTGAGACTTAACCATCCAATAGCTTCGATCCCATGGCCAATTATAATCTTGGTTCTGATTGTCCACCTCTTTTTATGGGTACTAATTATCGTTGGTGGCAGGAAATCATGGAACCCTATGTCAAGCACAAAGATTTCAATCTTTGGGAGATTATAAAGAATGGTCGCATTGTCAGTGAAAAATCAAAGGATCAGTTTACTAACGATGACTACAAGATGATGTCCAAAAATTCTAAAGCCATTAATATGCTATATTGTGGTCTTTTTATTGATATTTCTGAATACGTTTTTCAGTACAAAAGTACCAAAGAAATTTGAGATTATCTTTATTATTCATACAGTGCTAATGAAAAGGCGTTAGATCTTGACATTGTTAAGCAGGAGGAGACAACTAAGATTAATAAGTCCAAGCTACAATCTCCTGGAGATGTAAACAACTCATGTAAACGAGGCATCGATGAAAATGACTATAAGAACATCCAAGAACTTCTTGAGTATCATGACAAAATTGAGCAACATAAAGAATTTGTTGAAAATCAAGAGCAAGGAGAAAATGGATCCAAAAAGAATTACCAAGGATTATCAACTTTTAAAATTAAGAAAAATGAGGTAAAAAGTCCAATTGATTATTTTTCTCAATCTTGTCTTGACTCAATTGATTTAAATGATGTGCTTGATAAGTCTTTCTCAAACTTTTATAAAAATAGGATTATATCAAGGAGGAATGTCAAGAATATGGATAAAAATTTTGCTACCTCTCTATACTCTCTTATCCCTAACTGTTACAGGCTCAAGAAAAGCACGGCACCTAGACTCTCTTCGAGAAACTCTATTTTGTAGATATTGTCAATGAGAGAAAAACTTTGTAAAAAACTACTAAGATGCCCTTACAAGTCAATTAGACAATGTCCACGTTCTTTCAAATTCTTGAAAGGTCTAAGTAGATATAAAAATAATAAAATTTTACCACGAGAAACTCTACATGTGGTAAACAAAGGGTTATCCAATGTTAAAATGAGATAAACAAATTTTCTAATAAATGAACTTCTTTCTTAAATTGTTATGAGTGTTACTCTAAGGTAGATAGTCTAAATGTACTTGATTTTTATATGTAGTCAAAATGTTGAATTTCCTCTTGACTCATTTTGTTAATCCTATTGATTTATTACATGGGATATGCATAGATACATTGCCTTCATTCATTTTGATCAATGGCATGCATGACTCATATGCGTAATTTCTCTTTTGTGCTTCTTACTTTGATCTCGTGAACTGTCCACCCAAAAAAAAAAAAATGTATTGAGGCAGAAGATGATATATTTCCTTCATGATGCAGTTCGAGCCTAAATATTGTCTGTGCTGTAAACATGGTTATTTGCAAAATCTGTGTTACTTTTTCAAGACACCATCAAATGAAAATACTCATTACATATTACTATTGTACCCAATAATCTTCAATAACTAATTATAAAATGACATGAATCGTACGTGCTATTACTGTATACGGCAATGTGAGTTATGATTGCTATCTATTTATTTAGCCATTGATATCTGATGAGATTAATTTTGGCATACATCAATTGTTGTATTTTACCCACATGCAAAATTTTGGAAGGGCGACTATTGCTTTATTATGAATACTCTTGTACGTAGGTGATCACTATAATATTGAAAATATCATGACACCTTAGCCCTTCTAGGAATTGGCTTGCATGCATTAATTGACAATCTTTACTAGGAGGAGAAGAGAGAGATAGTACATTCTTCTTGGTCAATATCTTGTCCTAAATATATAATCCACTAATGATGTTTTAAAGGAAAGAACGGGTCATCCTAATCAAACATGATATATATATTGCAAGGAAGAAACACTGTATATTCCTAATAGTTAACATTTTCACATATTTTGTAATCTTATACCTTCATTCATGAAATTGCACGTATTATTTGAAATATAATTATGATAGTGTCATTTTTTCATACAATTTATACACATATCATCCAATATATTACTCGTAGTTTTGATAATTTTACTAACCAATGTGCCATTAACATGTAAGTTGTGTTATAATAGTTTAGGCATAAATTATGGGGGAGATATAATGAGTTCTTAATGGCATATGTCTCTTGCCCCTAGACTTGACATCATATATCTAATTATCTTTATCAAAGGGGAGAGAGAAATTGATCTATATGGTATACTTCTAATATATTGCTATCTTCATGGTTACATGATTTTTATGATCTTGGGAACTGGTCATACGGCTTAGCTTACATTGGATTATTACATGAATTGGATTATTGATTTTCAAAGGGGGAGATCTTCCTTGATTACTTGCTCTATGCCCCATAGATAATTGCTTAGAGGATGGGTAATTTATTCTAAATCGTCCAAAAAAAATTATATAAATCATATGCTTGTATATCTTATAGCCCTTAGCATGCATTTTTGAGGTAAACAAGTGAAATTGTTTTGATATATGGGTGGTTGATTTTGATGATATGTTATTTCATTCAAGTTGACCCTTCGTTATTCTTCATAAGTGCTCTATTAAGGGGGAGTTATGCTATTACTTTGTGAGTTTATATTCCACATCCCTTTTTAATGATGACAAAGGGGGAGAAGAATGAGTGCATGTATGTATATACAAGGATCAAGGTATGTATCTCGATATTCTTCCATACTAGCATTAATTATTTTGACCTTTATGATTGTCCAACTTAATATATGGGCATATCTCTATATGCATTAATTATAGGGGGAGATATGAAACGTTGTTAGCAAATTATTATTTTTATGCTCGTTTGGTCATATATTTCATTCCATAACCCGCATAGGATATGCATATATTATTTTCTTAAAGAGAAGATGAATATCTTGATTTGTGAATATGTAATCTTTCCTTAACCCTATAGTAGGAATTGCATCCGGCCGTGTGACCATAATAAAGTCTTTTGTCATCAATTTATTAGTGAATAATTTTGGTATTACATGCATGAGGCCATTGATGAAGAGTGCATTATATCCCTATAAATTATTCTTAATTACTCTCAAAGGTGGGATGGTATAATTTAACTATGCTTTAATTTATAAATTTCTACTACAATCATTTTTAATGACAATTAAAGGAAAAATGAGTAAGCTATAATAAGTTCATGGCAGAATAAGAGATGACCTTTTGATATTTAATGCTTTTAAAAGGAGAGAGGTATGTGCTCTAAAACTTTCTCTACTCAACTCTCTATATAATCTAGCTTTAATTATTTTCAAAGGAGAGATAATTGAGTTCATGAGATATGATCATGACATATGGTTATATGTCTTTTGAAATTTTGAAGACATATTACATTAATATGATTTATTTTAGTATGGTATGAATTAAGGGAAAGTCCTCTCTCTTAGTACTAATGATTTCTTGTGAGGACTTTGAAGACATGAAGATTGAACATCCTTTTTGAGACTTTTTGAGATGACATGTACTCTCGACCATTGATTAAGATTTGTCGATGATGACACGTAATCTTGACCATTGATTATTTTGGCCTACTCCTTCTGATCTTACCTTTTTTGATGAAATACAAAAAGGACGGAGAAAGATGAATTGCACGTCCAAATGGCAAGATCACGGTAAACATTTTAATTCTTCAAGTTAGATCTTGTCTTTCATCAAAAAGGGAGAGATTGTTGAGTTACTTGTAAACTTCGAATAAGTTGGATGACATTTTGATGAAAGACAAAAAGGATTGAATTAATTATGAACCAAATGAGTCTAAGTAATGATGTTTAAATGGGTGGCAAATTCGAAACAAGCATGAAAGAAGTAGCCCTTTTATACTAGTCAAACATGTGTATGATTATGGAGAAAATATATGGGCATCATACAATATCAAAATGATATTATTTGATTGACAAATTGGGGAGTTAACCAAGGAAATTATCAAGCTCATTCAAAATTTGAATTTCAGATTTTGAAGAATCAAATCTCTTGATAACATCTTGCTCTGATTTTATCTTCACAAAATAAGCATGCTTCTAATCCATTATACTTGCCATATAATCTGATCTTGCAAATTAAAATATTCTGTTGACAATATTATCACTTTACTGATTTGCAAAGAAATAGCATGATTGAAAGAATAATAACATTTTTATAAGGATCAAAATCTCTTGTTATTATATTGGATTCTAAGAATAATATCAGCAATATTTTTGAGAACAAGGAGACGATAGTACGTAGCTTCATATCAACATAAATTGTGGCAAAGAGTGCAAGAAAATCAAATCAGAATCTGTTGACCAGATTTCAAGGGCCTGAAATGCAATTTGCAAGATATTCTAGGCAGAATTTCCTTTCTTGACAGGATTAGTACATGACTACTAAAGCCTATAAATAGAGGCCAAATGAGGAAGAGCAAGCATCGAAGCAAGTTGCAGGAACATTAAGCTATACACTTGTGAATTTACTCTGAGCATTACATTTTGATCAAAAGTTGTGAGTCTGTTGAGGGATTCTTTATTAACGAGTGAACTTAAGAGTTAGTGTGAGGTCACAGCTCCTCCAAACTTAAATCAAGAGATTGGTTTAAGTGTTTGGGATCTCTAGAGTGGAGTAACTCTGAGAGATTATGAGAGTTCATCTTAATAAGAAAAGTAGAGTGTTAAATCCCAAAGTCAGATAACTCTAGACGAGGACCTAAGTCTGATTGAGGCACAACCTCATTAAAATATCCTTGTGCATTGTCTAGATTTAATTTCTGTTTTTGCTTTCGATTCTTAAATTTAAGTTTTTGAAATCACCCTATTCACCTCGTCTAAGGTGATCTGAGTCTTCGAAAGCCTTCTTTTTTTCCAACTTAATTTTTGCAAGACTATGTTTAGTTCAGAATAAGTTTATAATCAGCAAATAAATCCTGAATAAGTTTAGAAATTTTAACATCAAGTTCATAATGTATATTTTATAAATAAGTTCAAAATAAGCTCATATATACTAAATTCTGCCAAAAATAAAGTTAGTTTTTTTAAAAAAAAAAGCTAAAATCTCATTATTCTACTAGCCGTGCTATCGTAAATGTATGTTACCCAACTCCCACACCTCATGAGGTATCTTCAGTTCCTTTAACCTTATGGCCTTTGCACTTAGGCTTAACCTTTGTGTTTTTTGAAAGATTCTCTTACTTTGATCTTTGGTTGTAGTTCTCATTTCTTCCATACTTAAACACTTCTTGATTCTTTTGTTTCAGCTTCTAAACCCTTCTTGTCCCAGAAGGATTTTGAATTCTTCCCTCATTGATACAAAGAATTATTTTAACCTTCTTTAGATCGTTCCTCGCCTTTTATTATCTTGTTCTCTCAACTGCTTGGTCTTTGCAGAGCCAAAATCTAACAAATTCAAATTTTTTTAATCGAAGTTTTCAATGAACACTAAAAACTCTCTACCTCTCATCTAGTTAAGGGAGAGATTGGTTTCACTTTCTACATTATCAACCCTTTTTTGTGGGAGGTCGCATGCAATGTTAAGAGAAATGACATGGAGGTATATCCGGTGGGATGTGTGGGTCAATGGATCAATCAATCAGACCGTTTGGACATAGGTTAGAGCAATTCACCCTGATTGCATTTAAACCGGATTGAATTGGTATGAATCGGCAGAGACTTTACGCATTAACAAATTACCAAATAAAAAAGAAAAATATTCCAATTCAATTGCAATTCATATATGTATTTGTAGAGGCCCAAATTAGAACACAAGGCCCACGCTGCCAAAAATGAAACAAATAATTACACCAAAAATACAAAAGAAAAAATACACAGAAAAGCTAGTGGTCAATCTCAAGAATTTTTAGCATGGGTCAACAGCCCATCACCACAAAAGTCATTAGTAAAAGTACAGAACCAAGGTGCCTTGCTATGTAACCGGTTTCTTGTCTATTAGGTGATAAATTGTCCTATTTTACGTGCTTCTTTCACCCACTTTTAGCTCGTATAATAACTTAATCTTTAGGAATTTTTGCTTGTTTTATTTATGTTTTGTAAGAAATAACTTCAAATCGAGCAAACGTCGCGAGAAGGAGCGAAGACGGGATAAAGCAAAGAAAAACAATAAAAACCGGCAAAAAGGAATGACAGGGGGCTGAGCCACCGTGCCAGAGACGTGGCACGGTGGGGCTGTGCCACGTGGCACAGTCGGGCCTCCCCTCTGTTCGTCGTTTGCTCGATTTTCTATTTAAACCCCATTCGGGCGTTTTTGCTCGGGGGTCGCTTGGGGTTCTCTGGCGATTTTTAAGCTAGGTTTTAGGTTAGTTTATCAAATAAAACCTCAATAGAAGGATTAGTTTAGGATTGAAAATTGTAATCTTGGATTCAATCTTTGGATTTCAAGTTCCTTCTATCAATTCAAAACTAAGTTTTCTTCCCTTTTCTCTCTTTGGTTCATATCTTGTTCTTGTTTATGTTTTGTTAGTTTAATTCTTGTATTTGTTTTGTTTTGTTTAAATGTTTAGTTTTCATTTTTAATTCATGTTTGTTTAGTTGTTTAGAGTTGATTTATTTCATTCCCTTTCTTCTCTTGTTCAAGTTCATGTTCTTTTTTGTTAGTTTAGGCTTTCATGTGTTTGTGATGTTTAGTTGTTAGTTTGTGTTGGCTTGGATTATGGCTAGCCTCTAGATGGCTAATTAGTTATGTATTAGGCCTAACCATATCCAATCTATGCCTAGAACTTAGAGTTTTCTCTCATGTCCTCAAGTGTTCGATGAAATGCTTGAGAGAGATTTCATCCATATTTTTTGGCGATTGACGTATGCTGAGAGGTGAGGTCAAATAGCTAGTATGGGAGAGAGAATAGCCGAGTTCGGGACATGAGAATAGTACCTGAATCGAGCTAGGTCTAGGGCTTGCTAATTTTATGGTCTAATTGGGCCAAACCTATGAAAATAAGTGGTTAGACTAATTAGACTAGCTCATGACCCTTGAAAGAGGGCTTGAGTGGTCTTCGATGGTGCAACCAATATCTCTCGTTCATAATGTAATTTGGGTAGGTTA
>NCQT01075098.1:4848-16285 GCA_002740465.1 Stenocereus thurberi
TTCTACGTATGCGATATTCTGTAATGTCCTTTTCTTATAGATGCACAGCTTGCATTGAGGCTTCATTCTACTCCAAATGCTCTATCAAAATTAGACGAATGCGAGCCATGTGAGTATTGTGGTACCAAGTTCTTTTGGGATGAACCATGTAGATTTTGTTATAGGAAGGGTCAATTATGATTACCAACAATCACGTGCCAAAAGAAATGATTTAATTGTTAGCTGCAAAAGAAAAAGATACAATCCATTTTCTCAAGTTTATTAGACTTTACAATAATGTTTTTGCATTTAGCTAACTTGGTAGTCACTACAATGGCAAATCCTAAAAAGGCATTTGTGTTTTCCAACTCCAAGGGCAATTATGTCACTACGTAACAGACCTTGAGCCTATGGTTGGCAATCCTTCAAAGTATTTACAATTGTATTGTTAATATACACAAAATGAACTTTAGAATTGAATAGAAGCGATGAAAGAGCTCCAAGATAATGTTGTTTCTGAGTTGATTGAAGTGATTAGAGAAAATCCATACACACAAGTTTTCAGATCACTATAGACCTTTATGATTGAAGATAGTACCCAAATTATTATTAATAAGAACATCATCCCTGATCAGAAGACATTCAATGCTCCAACATCATATGAAGTTGCTAGCATATGGGTTGATAGATTAAGCACTTGTAGCCCACATATTCTTGTATGTGGCAAATCTAATTAGAGCCATAGGGTTAAGCATTATTTTGGGTGCTATGAGCCCCTCCAATGCCCGGTCATTTTCCCTTCAGGAGATTGCGGCTAACATCCAGGCTTACAGAAGATAATCCAAAATATCAGAGTTCCATATGTTCCTTTAGTTAGGGAAGATGTAGATGTTGACATTGAACAATTCTTACTATCAGCTGAAGCCACAACTTTGTTTACATCACTTGTGTTTATTATTCAGCCCTTAGTAAAGCTAATGGATTGTCATTACTCTTCTGAGATTCTACACACTTATCATAATGACCTACTCATTTTATGCTTACATGTTCATGCCTATCAAAGAAAACATCAAATATAATATGTAACTTTTTTTTTTTTGGGGAACCAACCTTGCTTCATAATGAGCAACTGGAGCATGATAGTAAGAGGGTATTACGTTGTGAATACTCTACCTATAAACTTTAAATGAGGGTAATAGATTATACCTATCTATTGAGAATACGTTGCCTTTTCCGATAGTACATTGTTAATATGCATGTCAAGCTTAAGAATACATGGTTAGACTTATTCCAAAATAACCAAAAAATAATAAGAGTAGAGCTTTACCAAGGGATTTTGGACAGCATCAATCAAGGGGAAACATCTACAGCAAAGGTTGGTTGTAGAGTGATTTTATCACCTTTTTTGCCGGAGGGCCACATGATACGAAATGACATTTCTTTAATGCTTTAATTTTGGTTCAAAGATACAGCAAACTGAATCGTTTGATTACAATGACTGGCAATCCACAGTGGCCTTAGATGTAAGAATCACTGTAACCATATAAGCTTGCAGAAAATAGGCCTGATTTGTTAGGAAGGATCTTTTGAGCTAAAGTAGAATGAAAGGAAATATTTTTAGTCTGGTTGCTGCCAAGGTACAGGTTATTAAATTTCAGAAGAGAGGACTCGTACATGCCCATACATTTCTTATCCTTAATCAAAATCATAAAGTCAAGGACCCATATGAGTTTGACTAGTATGTTTCAATAGAACTACCAAGCCATAAACACCCTCATTTGCGCTCGACTATGGTGTAAAATATGATGCATGGGCCATGTGGTCCTGATTTTCCAAAATGTGCATGTATGCATCTTGTAGGTCATCAACTCAATTGCGAATCATTATCCTAAAACATTTGTTGATCTGACGACGACTGCAAAGTCATTGTGTCCAGCTTCAAAACAACGTAACATTGCAGACAAAGTGTGCGTATGCTATTTAGATAGACCCTATAATCCATTCCTTCTTACAATGTTTGGCTGCCACTTGAAAGTCAAAAGTTTTTCTACCATCAAGGCTGTAAAGTGCTTGTATAAATATGTATATAAGGGGCATAACTGTGCTTTGTCTAGAGCTACTAGGAACGATGATAATGAAAATGATGGTTAACTAGAAAATTATCAATTAGTAAGATGGATTACACCACCAGAAGCTGCATGAAGACTTTTTAAGTTTGATGTTTATAATATACATCCTCCTGTACAACCACTGTCTACTCATACTCAGTGTATGCAGTCTATTCAATTTTGATGATTTTAAGGATTTAGAAGATGTTGCATCAGATAAGTTGCAAACGAAAACCAAGCTATTGCAATTGTTTACTTGAAATTCTCAATTAGCAGATAATAAGAAGTATTTGTACTCAGAGTCCCCAGGGCATTTTGTTTGGGATGAAAAAAATGAAAGAATGGAAGCCATACCACTATTGTCTATGATACCCCATCAGAAGCTGAAAGGTGCCATTTACGAGTCTTGTTAGCGTGTCAAAGGCCTTAAATATTTCCTTCATCTCCTTACAATTAATGGTTATGCCTGTTCTTTATTCAAAGAAGAAGCTCTGAAATGTGAGATTATTACAATAGACAGTGTAACATCAACATGCTTCTTAGGAAATGTCGATACACAGATCCCACATCCCCTTTGAAAATTATTTGCATCTTTATTGGTGTTTTATTCCGGGGAGTTTTGGAGTACATATTATCTGCATCTATTAGAAGGTTTTTGCTACAGGGGTCCTAATAATCCCTAATTGGACATGAAACTCACGGTTAGAAATGTTCCATAATCACTTGACAATAGGATAGGTCTTTTTCAGATTTTGGGCTAGCTAGTTTGCCGCTTCTCAAGAATATGATATTTAGTGCACATGGGATGTGATAAATTCACTTAATGTTGTGATAACGATTAAATACATAGATGCTTGGAAAGAACTTAATGAAGGGAAGAGATATGCTTACCAACATATTATGTTTCATGTAAAAAACCAGAGGCTAGGTGCTTTTTTAGTTGATGGCCCGGGAAGACTGGAAAGACATTTCGTATTGTGCTTTAAATACAAGGCTTCATCAACTAGCAAAATTGTATTGCCAATAGCAAGTTCGAACATCACAACTTTAACTATAGCTACAAGAAGGACTTCCCTTTCTAGGTTCAAGTTAGTTATAGATGATGATCCATCTAGCACGTGTTTTGGTCGCAGGAAAACAAGCCTTGCACAATTATCTAAGTAAACATCTTTGATTATGTGGGATGAAGCGTTAGTGGCTCACAAACATAACATTGGCACCTTAGATGCCATGTTGTTTGATGTTTATAGAACAAAACAACTCTCTGGAGGGAAGGTTATAGTTTTTGGAGGTGATTTCAGCTAAGTGCTCCCAGTTGTGCCTAGAAAAACACAATTTAAAGCTATTGAACTATGCCCTGTTAACTCCCTAATATGGTCCTAGCTAAAGAAATTTTGGCTAACTGAAAGCATAGGTGCGAGCGAGGACCCAGCAGTTGTAGATTTTCTGCTTCAGCTTAGCAACGAGCAACTCCAACAAGAGTCTAATTACTTCGTCAAATTGCCAAACAAGTTAACCTTTTCTATTTGCGCAACAGACCTGTTGCTCACAAGCCTTATTAAGAAACTCCACCCTGGCCTCATGATGCGTGAGCTCAGTCAAAACTCAAGCAAGCTTCTTGGATTTTTAATGTGAGATTAAACCAGTTTGATGATCAACAAGAACCAAGCAATATGAATGGGATAAAGGCTCGACCACCACCCAAAATAGGAAGGAATCCACCCTCTAAACAATAAAAGCAACACTACCAAGTTTAGATTAAAGGAAACCATTCAATTGAATAATCTGATCAGATCAATTAAGTGAGATTTGAGAGAGTTTTGCGAAAGCAATGATGCTAAGCAATTGTATCCAAGGTATAGCTTATAACTAGAAAAGGGAAGGCTTTTAAAACAAACAACCCAAGCCTTAGCATGCTAAAAGGGAGTTTTCTACATGCTTAGGAAACCCCGTAATCATGCTTAAGCAAACTAAACTTATAGCACAAAGCAAAATAGCTTATTAGACTACATGAGTCAAGCTAATAAGTCAAGCTAATATATGTTTAATTTGTAATAAACTCAAGCTTAAAACATGATTAGTCACACCAAGAAGACCACTCTAAGATGACTTCTTCTTCAGCTGGCCAATCTGGATGAACCCAGCGTTCTTTGTCTTTGTTTATTGGCCAAGTTGCCTTCAAAAGCTGCTAGCTCTTTGTGATGGTGTCCCTGGTTGTGCAAAGTGCTAAGGAAGCAAGGAGGCAAGTGGGAATATTCTCCAAGTGAAGCAAAAACCATTGTAAAGTCAAAATAGTATGGTTTGACTAGGATAACTCGCATTAACACTATACTTGCTTAAGTTGGGCTTTCAAGCTAAACTTGATTTGGGCCTAATTTTAAAGTATGAGGGGATACATCGGGATGTTAAAATCCCCCTTAATAATAAAATTAGTCCTAAATTAGGGTTTAGATATAGAAACAATCAATTCTTCAAAACGAGTCAGTGAAGGACCAAAACTACAATGGCCAACTTCGTGTAGCTGAATCACCATGTGGATCTTTGCTTAGCTTAGATTTCTTTACACGATATGGAACCTTAGGATGTTTTTTAACATCATACGAAAAAAATATTAGCCCTAAATAAGGTTTAAAGTGGTGATTTCACCCAAAACTCAAAACCAGGCAGAATTTAATCCAAGCTATTTTGAGTCATTTATCATAAATGCCTTGATCATAAACCAAAAAGAACTTTACTTTGCAAAAGAAGACTCCTCACAGAGTCTGGCAAAGTAGGACCCTCCATAAGAAGGCTTAGGAATACCACCAAAGACATTCTCCAAAATGGTGCTCAAATTTGGATTGTTAAGGGAGAACAAGGTTAGGATTAAAGTGTTTGTAACTTAGTTACCTCCCCTTTCTTAGGCATTAGCATCATGCTCTGCATCAACCTCCTCTTCTTTACTCAGACTTGTCCCCAAATACGAAGTGTCTTAAAACCAATCCTCTACATAAGGACTTAGATCGCCAACAATGAAGATGGCTGAAATAGTCATGTCTCATAGAACTTGGAGCTTGTAAGCATTGTCACCTATTCTATCAATAACCTTGAATGGACTGTCCCCACTTACCGTGAGCTTACTCTTCCTTTTGGAAGGAAATCTTTCCTTTCTTAGGTGAAACCAAACTAGATCACCAAGACTGCATTTCATATGCTTGCGATGCTTATTTATCCTTGCCTTGTGAGCCACATCTACCTTTTTAATATGCCCCCTAATTTGGTCATGAAGTTTCTTTATGTCTTTGGCCCTTTCCCCAGCTTCATAACAAACCTTGGACTCAGTTGGAATAGGCAGCAAATCAATAGGGGTGAGGGGATTAATGCTATAGACACGCTCAAATGCGGAGTGCTATGTACCATAAGAGGGAGCCCTATTATAGACAAACTCAGTATGGGAAAGCTTTAAATCCCAATCTTTCAAGCGTTTACTAACCAAACCCCTGAGTAAGGTGGTGAGGGTTTAATTAGTCACCTCTATTTGTTCATCATTTTGGGGATGATAGGCTGTACTAAACTAGAGTTTAGTGCCTAATAGCTTCTATAAGCTCCTCTAGAAGTGAGATAGGAACTTTGAATTACAATTAGAGACACTAGTCTTAGGCACTCTATGGAGCCTAATGATCTCCTTGAACTAGAGCTTGACAATGTAGCTAGCATCATCAGTCTTGTGGTAATGAACAAAGTAAGCCATCTTGGAGAATCTATCCACAACCACCATGATTAATCCTTCCCTCTTTAAGTCCTAGGGAGAGCCACAATGAAGTCCATGCTCACATTATCCCAATGCATAATAGGTACGAGCAATGGCGTGTATAGGCCTTGACGGAACAGGCTCTTGGCCTTGTGGCATATAGAACAAATTAAAACCACCTTATGAACATCACCATCTATTCTAGGCTAATAGAAATGCTCTTTAAGGATGTCTAAGATCTTGTTAGCACTAAAATAACTAGCAAGAGTACCACCATGTGCCTCATGGACTAGTAATTCTCTTAAAGGGTTCTTAGAACACAAAGCTTATTGTTCTTAAATAGATAGCCCTTTTGGATGGTGTATGGACTGCATTTGAGATCTCCTTATAAGTCTCCCTTGAAATCTAAATCTTCCTTGTAAGTTCCTAAATGGAATAAAATCTAAGAACCTTAGCTTCCGAAATAGAAAGTAGAGCATACCTCCTTGAAAAAGCATTTGCCACCATGTTCTATTTTCCACTCTTGTGCTTGTAAGTAAAGTTAGATGATTGCAAGAACTCTACCCACTTGGCATGTTTTGGATTCAGTTTGTGTTGGTCATTAGTACACATGAGAGCTTGGTGATCTGAATGTAAGATAAACGACCTAGGCTTGAGGTTGTGACCCAATATATCAAATACCTCACAATAGCATATAAGTCCTTGTCATTGATGCTATAGTTGTATCTTAAGCCATTGAGTTTCTCACTGAATAGGCAATGGACCTTTTGGATCAGAGTAAGATAGATCCAATCCCCACCCCACTTGCATCACACTCTAACTCAAATAGATCTTTAAAGTTTGGGAGTGCTAGCACGGATGATTGGCATAGCTTTTGCTTGATAGCTTCAAAGGCTCGTGGGTAGCCTTGGCCCACTTAAATGCTCCTTTGTTCATGCATTTAGTAATAGAAGTCATAATAAAGCTGAAATCCTTGAGAATCTCTTGTGAAATGAAGCCAAACTATGAAAACTCCTCACCTCAATGACTGCCTTGGGTTGAGGCCAAGTTTGTATAGCTTCGAATTTGCTTTGATCAACCCAAATTCCCTTGGCTAAAACCACATATCCAAGGAAGGTGAGTTGTGGAGTAGAAAATTCACACTTCTCTATCTTGGCATAAAGTTGTTGTTCCCTTAGGACCTTGAAAGCCTACCTTAAATGCTCCTTGTGCTCTTCCTCATTTTGACTATAAACTAAAATGTCGTCAAAGAATACAACAACAAAGTGACCAATGAAGGGTTTAAGCACCTTATTCATCAATCTCATGAAAGTACTAGAGGCATTAGATAAACCAAAGGGCATTACAAGCCACTCATATGATCCTTGCTTAGTTTTACAGGCTGTTTTCCACTCATCCCCATCCCTTATTCTGATTTGGTGATAACCACTTTTCAAGTCAATCATAAAAAACACAGTAGAATTATGTAATTCATATAACATATCATCAAGTCTAGGAATAGACTTGATTATAATGTTGTTAAGAGCATAAATATCCACACAAATTCTCATGGTTCAATCCTTCTTTGGGATAATCATGATTTCTTTAATGTACCCTCTATCAATAAGCTCTGGGACTTGGCTTTGCAACTCCTTAGTTTCCATGGAATTACACCTATAAACTGGCTTATTAGGAAGGGTAGTCCCACAATAGGTCTATTTGGTGCTCAATCCCCCTAATTGGAGGCAACCCTAGGGTAGGTCATCAAGGAAAGGATCCTCAAACTCATGTACAAGAGGTTGAGCAAGTGGATGTAAAGATGTCTCTCGCTCTCCTTTTTCTAACACAAGTAAGGCACAAAGTAGTTTGCCCTCACTTATGAATCTTTTAACCCATTTTTCACATAGAAATAAGGCCTTCTCACTTGTGTTTCTCTTCCCAATATTAGGTATAACATTCTTAACTTGGCGAGGGGGTAAGGAGGCTAGAGTATAGCGATGACCCTTAACCTTAAAGGAGTAGGTATTAGACTTCCATGATGAATAGGTCCTTTATCAAACTGCCATGACCTACCAAGTAATAAATGACAAGCATCCATAGGTAACACATTACAAAGTACTTCATCTTTGATGTTACCAACGGTGTAGGTAATTAAAAACTTATTTAGTTACATGAACTTCATACTCCTTTTTAAGCCATTGAAGTGAGTATGGCATAGGGTATGGAACAGTAGGTAGCTTAAGTTTATCAACTAAATGGATTGAGGCAATATTAGTACAATAGGCCCCATTAATGATTAAGCTACATACCTTCCCTTGAATTGTGCATCGTGCGTGAACATGTGCTCTCTTTGGCTTCCTTTTTGGATCTCTCCATGACATGTGGGATTCTTTTGAGTACTAGGAAATCTCCACATCAGGAGGTAAGGCAATAGCTTCCTTATCTCTTTCCCTTTCATCTTCACTTGATTCAAGGCTAATATGACCAATTTCCTCTATTTCTTTGATGTTCAGTGCTCTTTTGTTTGGGCAGTCTGCTTGAAAGTGACCATACACTTGGCATTTGAAGCATCTCTTACCATCTAGTTTGTTAGGGAACTCCTTGATAATGCCTTTATCCATGTCCTTGCCTTTGCTATCTTTGGATATAGCTTTGGCTTTAGAAACATAATAGTACTCAATTTTGTAATAACCCGACCCTAACCCATATTTATTTATTTAAACCACATTTATTTATTTAATTAATCATGTTTATTCATTTAATTTATCATGTTTATGGATTTAATCACTCATGGTTATTTGTTTAACCAAATCATGTTTATTAATTCAATTACACTCAATTTGTATATTTACCGAATTACCTTATGTCACTTAAATTTTTTGCTTTTATTTATCGTATTTAATCATTCTGATTTGGGGATATTTCATTTGGGTCCCATTTTGCAATTTAAGTTTTATTAATTATTAATTCAAGTTTTGTTGATTAACTAAATATCGGATGAATCGATGGTAGGTCTCAATAATTATGGTTTAAGAAATCATCATCATCATCATCATCATCATCATTATTATTATTGTTATTATTATTATTGTTATTATTATTTTTATAACATTACAAAAACTTAATTTTGAGTTACGCAAAAACATTATCGTTACGAAGCGTTTAATTCCTGAACCCAGTTTGTTTCAGCCGATTTGAAGCCCCAACAAGTTGCCTATTAATCTAACTAATTGCCATGGTTAAACTTAACCATGATTAGCTTAAAAAGGTGGCTTTTCTAGTTAAAATTTCAGCCAAGTGTGTTGATTAGTCAAAACACGCACAAGTTAATCCAAAGCTCACTTTGTCTCTCCTCTCTCACCCATCACAGCAACAGCTGGGCAGCACCTCTTGGGTGTTTTTCGACCAACTTTCCGGCCAGTTATGGCAATCTCTGACTCCTCCCGACATCCTAGTACCTCAGGCTACCATCCTCTATCATCAAAATCACTAAACCTCATCTCCATCTCAACTTATTTGCAATCAAAGTGAGTAATCTTGAAATTTGATCTTGTTGGTTTTGATTTTTATTTTAGTTTCGATTCTTGTTTTTATTTTTGTGATCATTGATCATGATTTTTTTGATAAGAAATAAGAGTTATTTTGGTATTGATCATGGTAAAGTTGAGCTTGGAGCATGCTAGGGTTTTTAGATGATCATGTTCATGCAAGCTTAAGTTCAAACCAAATTTGTGAATTGATTTGTATTTGATTTTATAATCTTTAGTTATATTGATGATTATGATGATGCTTTTGATGATTTGGAATGATTTCAAATGAGGATATATATGAAAAAGAGAGGGGAAAGTCAAAACAGTGAGGTTGGAAATTTTAGTAAAATAGGGCAGAGTTCACGATTAAACTGGTAATGATTGGCCTATTGAAAAATTATAATTTTTTATGGATAGATATTTTAGTGTGTTAGCTTTCAAATTCCTCTTGAATTGCCTTAATCCGAGGTCTGTGGAAAAAGTTATGATCATTTTACCGAAACTACGTAGAATGGACTAAAAACTGATACACTTATATTTTAGCCTCACTTAGGGAACCCTATTATGGGAATCATGTTTTGTGTTGTAAATGACAGTTTTTTGGAACTTCTTAATCTTTTCATATTGGGATTTTAGGTCTCCATTTGAGGTCTAGAATGAAAGTTATGAATTTTTGAATTGAACTGACCTGCTTAGGTGTAAATCAGGTTGTTATTGCAATTTCTGTGCAGTGTATATTTGCAAGGAAATTTTGAAAATTTTACTGTAGATTGGCCATATTATTTTTGAATTTCCTATAAGATTTCATGAATTTGGCTGAGTATCTTGAGTTTGGTGATTTTTGGAAGTATTTTGAGTAATTGTGTAAAGAGCAATAATAAAGATTAAATGAGGTTGATCACGCACTCATTTTGTGTATTTTGGGCCAAGGTCATTTAAAGAGGAAATGAATATTTATGGACTTTCATGGAGCTTTTAGCTTGATTAATACGAAAGAAGAAGACAAGTATACAATTTGGGAGCTTGTTTATGAGCTTTGAATCATTTATGGATTTTACAAAGAAAATACCACATTAAGTGAGCTTAATAGCTTCTTTTGAGTTCAATGATTCATTTATGATGGGAATTCTATATCTAATGGATTTATGAGGGAAATATAAGAAGTGGGAGAGTTGTGACTCAGAAACCATATTTATCAGACCAAGTTATTGCAGTTTATACTATTTTAAACCAAGATATATATCTCTTGGCCTCAAACCTTTATTACTTACTCACTTCAGCGTATATCGAATGTATTTATCAAGTCAATCTAGTGTACTTGCTGTTATCTTGAATCAAGTTATGCATCAGCAAGCCTTAAAACCATATCAGCAACCTATTTCAGAAAAGGCCACAACCACTCTCTCAATTGTCACCATCAAGGCCTTTTCCTTTGTAATATCATTTATCTCATTGTGGACTATTTTATTTCTATTTACTTTATATTGGATTTACTTGCTTTCATCAAGTCAGTTTTGAAGTTATATTAAAGTACTCATGTTATGTATACCATTTAATTACTCCATTTCAGTTACACATACTTTTACTTACTCAATTATGTGAGTAAAGATCATTTACTGATTACACATATTTGCAATGACATTTATGAAACAAAGTTGAGACCTAGTTATCGTTCCCCATTATGCATAAGTGTTATCAAGACAGAACATATTTATCAAATCAGATAATATTTATGAAACAGCTGACTTGTATCAAGTCAAATGACATTTTTAAAGACTCAAGGTATATTCATTGCCTGTATCTTCAGAAAGTAGATCATGTTTATCACGTTATAACTCTTAATGAGTTTATCAATTAATTAGTTTATACAGTGATTTGGCATTTAACTCGTGACCCCGTCAGTTATCATCTATAGGATGCAAGCCCATCATTTACCTGGGCAGTTTCAGGCCAACTCTTGATCGGATTGGTAGGTATACACCTATGTATGGATCATATCAGTGCAAGGGGTTTACATCCAGATAATAATGAGCAATTTAGTTGCATATTACTTTCATTTTCAGTGTTATTGCCAACTAAATGAATTGTAAAGACGGGTATCCATCAACAGT
>NCQT01075106.1:5492-16075 GCA_002740465.1 Stenocereus thurberi
AAACACCACAAGGGGGCATATGTCAACACGTTAGGAGTAAAAGACCCAATCCATAAAGTTTCAACACTTTTTTTGGGGTTCGGGGTTGGGGTGAGGTCTGTCGGTAAAGCAGCAAGGTATTTGTTCGGGAAGTTCTGAGTATCAGCAAGAGTATCCTGTTTATCAACTCCCCTAACAAACATCCTAAACCTCTTAACCAACCTTGCAGCAAAGCTTTGCAAAATGGACTTCCTCTCCCGAGCCAAAAGTATCGGTTCCTGCTTTATCGCTTCATTTGCTTGCGTCTCTTAACTTGCAGTAGCCACTTAACCGATGCCATTGCTGATCGCCACTCATTCTTGGCAGTGTTTTTAGACCAGCAGAGATATCGATTCTGCATTGAAACTGTAGAGCATGACCTAACACCCCAGTACTAACCTGCACAAGGTTCTCGACTGAATTCACCCGACCATTCTCAACAGAAGTCAGATCCAGGGCCTTATTCAGGTCCATCGTGTCCATCTTCAAACCTTCAACTGAAGATGCCTCCATAGTAGAATCCTTTATTTGATGATCCATTTCAATTCCTCATTCCTGAAGCCACTTCGTATCCTCGACAGTTGGTGCCATAACTTGATTATTATTAGCTTTTAGCTACCTGCAAGACTGATTGGTCAACTTGACGTACACAAACAGTTATCCAACTCATTGTTTGACAATGAGAAAACTTGATATGTACAGCGTAACTGATAGTTGGGACTCCCGACTTACATTTAGCCCATGACCTTTCTTACTCTTCCATGAATGACAGAAAGTTGGTGACCTAGTTTTTCCCAGACCAGTCCCTGTAACAGCCAGACATTGTGGTGTAGAGGAAGAATCAACCCTACCCTCCATGCATGACATAGCTTTCAAAAGAGGGGAGAAGCATGACTCCTCCAGACAAGACCCAGTACCCAAAGCCATAAACTGACATTCAGAGTCCAAATGCTTGAGCTTCCAAATGCTTGAGCTCACCTGCTTGCACCTCCCCTGACAGCTCAATGCTGTTTGGAGCTGGGCAAGGCCGCTTGTTAAAGGGCCTATTGCTCTGTTCTGCTGAATCAAGTTCCGTTTTCCTGTCAACAATTCCAATTTCTGGCTAACTGAATAACCTCATCTAATGCACCATTATGAGAATGGGTCCGAGATGAGCTATCAGGATGAGACAAATTGCCTACGTGCAAAGGGTCAAAAGAGTCCACAGCAACAACTGGTGAACAATTCATCAGGACTATCGACACCATTTTTTTCCAACCCTACTGGATCATTCACACAAGTTGGTTTACACATTTGCCCCACTTTATATAACTCCTTCACTTCATCATTACTGGGATCAAATTTGAGGGCCTATGGGACGTCTTCGTGAGCTTCTTGCACCATAATCAAATTCAACAAAACCCGAGCTCTTCTGAACCGGACTTTAACATTGCAAAAATCTAACTTTAAGGACCAAATCACAGTGATTTCTGGCTGCCTCCTAAGCACATAACTTCAACCAATAAGCAGCTAGGTTCATATTAAGAGAGATACCGTGTTCCTCCATCAATTGAGCATCATCATCAGAATCCAGAACAACCACACAAAGGTACTGGGGACGTTGATCAGTAGATACTAGCCAGATGATAAGCCTTAGCCCTGATTCCTGAACAATCTGTTCCGCTCATTTTTCAACAATTTTGATTTTGAAAATGCACTCCGAGAGTCATCCATCTCCAAAATACAACTCCTCACATCCTCATCAAACTCTTCTCTTATTTGTGACTCTGAAAATTCAGATCGTAAAAAGGGGTGGGAGAGGAACCCATAGTGATTAGAAGAACCAAATCACAAGGACAACCCACAAGCAAGGACCGAGAACAAGCGGAGAAATAAAGAGAAATCGTAAAAGCATGAAGTCAGGCAACAGGGAAAATAGAGATGAAATTAGAAAGGAAGAATAGATTAAACCCAGAATTGGCATTATAAAAAGGGGGAGATAACTCACCAGAGCCGGCGACGGCTATGGTTTAGCGGCACAAAGGAAATGTGGCCGGAGAGGGAAGCTATGTTTAACCAAATTGGATTGCCTGTACAGTAAGAACCCTATAAACCAACACTCACTCAACCAAAAGGTGCCAAGGCAGATTACAGACTTCTCTAATGAGCACTCGATTAGTTCCTTGCAATTTTCTTTCATATTATTATCAGCAGTAACTACTGCTTACCAACAAACCTTTGATGCTCATCTTAAACCTCCACCTTCTTAATGCCAACTAATGCAACCAAGCTACAGGGTTAAGATCTTACTAATTTTAGTGATGAAGGTGACTTAGATGCTTTTCTTGTTACAGAGCGGGATATACTTATTGTCTGTGTCATTTGCTTGCAGAAACCCAATTTTCAGGAGAGGAGACAGATAAAAGTTTTTAAATTGATCACACCATTGCCCATCATGGTATTTTAGTCTTTTTTTTTTTTAATATAAGAAAAAGAGGATATTATAATATCATGATCAAAAGGTTGGATGCAAAGTTAGCATGCTACAAAAGCCACATACATCCGATATGGAAGCTATCCACAAAATCTACAAGATCAAGAGAGGAATAACAAAGTTCCCATTATCACAAACACACAGAGTCTTAATGAGATTATCTTTGAAGCACTGAAGACGTAACTCCACCCCCATCAAAGAACCTCCTATTTCTTTCATGCCAAATGCTCCAAAAAATTGCATGTGGGAAAAAAACAGCATTCTTCTTCTTAGCCTTCCCACCAAAGAAGCCCTCCCAAACAAAAGGATGATTCGTAACAAAGTTAGACACAACCCAAGAAACACCCAAACAGCTACAGCCTAGATCCCAAAGAGCTCTAGCAAAAGGACAATGTGGCAGCAAGTGATATTGTGATTCCCCTTTTACACATGAAGCACCTGTTCATAAAATCTTACCCCTTCTTTCTAAATTATCACAAGTCAAGATAATCCCGTGGGAAGCTTCCCAAACAAAAAAACGAAATTTTAAGTGGAGCCAAAATTTTCCAAATAATCTTGCAAGGGAAATGGTCCTCTGAAAATGACTGAATAGGTGAAGAAGCCATAGAGATGATCTTCATATAGAAAGCCTTGACAGTGAAGATCCCGTTAAAGTTACGATCCCCTTTGACTGAATCATTAGAAGAGTCATTGACAGTGATTCCATTGAGCTTAGACAGAAAGCGAACAAAAGTGATATCATCCTTTATCCCAGACCAAATTGGTGACCACACACAAGACCCAGATACGTGCTCACAATAATCATCAACCCACATGCCAAATATGCAAAAAACAACTTTTCCACATGAAGGATACGACACACCACAACTACTTTCACATTGTTAATGTGAATTATGCTACTAAAAATGCACATAATATGATGCATGGAGAGTTTCCGTTGGAACACTCTGTTCGCGGCACCTACGTTCTCTAAATTCTGGTTATCTTTTCTTCCATTAAATCATTAATCATATCCTAACTGTCGGGATCATAGAGATTTGTTTTTGAGACATCAAACCATATTTTGGGTCCACCTCTACATTTCCTCATCCTTGCATCAAAGAAATTTGTAATTCACATGAAGAGATTCTCCTACCCCTCCCACAGCCTAGTGATCAGCCAGACTATGCCCACCCTACTTGAACACCACAATTGGGACGACTACTTCCGCTGCATTTGAGTCCTGAACAACAAACTAGTTAAGTAAGCTGCCACCACCATCCCTTTTTGACAGTTTCGAAAAAGAGAGACATAAAGAGATTAGTGGGTTAGAAAGAAAGTCCCGCTCACTTCACAAGTCCCACATTACTATTGCAAGTCTACATCAGAGTGACCAGAGCTCTAGCCTTCCTTTTCCATGAGCTAACCATTTAGGTGATTAAATGTGGAATAGCACGTCCACGAAAGAATCCGGCTATGGTGGTGAACTGGTGATATCCAGTGCCATGGTCAGTCCCCTGGAGCACCAAAGTAGCACATGAGACCTGAACTTCTGTTCCAGTCAGCATAGAGTTGGCAAGAGCCATCACGCAATGGCAGCACAAAGGAAAAGAGTAGAGTGAACTATGCAAGAATAGCTCAAAGGCATATCGAAAGTGAACTAGGTAGGGGGTTCAAGAGCACCAAGACAACAGAAGTTTCATATGGAGATGTATAATCCTCTTTTGAAGCTATCCAACCAAACAATTGAAGAAAGTGCAAACTGGGTCAATGAAATCACTATAAACCCCTATTATTTCCTTTCCCTCCTCAATTCAATACTGGAAAAAATACACACCCCATTCAGCCTTTAATTAATTGCAGATAGCTTATCACATTAACTTAACTACCAGCTGATATTTTCCAAAAACAATTGATGAATTTAGTAGTTAGGCATACAAAATGGAATGAAAGAACATGAGTGCAGTTCAATACAAAACATTATACAAGGCAGACTTTTGGAGGCAATAGGATTCTCAAACCAAACAAGCCTGTTAGGAAAACTTCCTAAACGATTACAATATTAGTGTCAATTTCAATATCCAAGTTTTAAGTTTAAAATTAGAACATAATAAATGGCAATAACCATTTTCTCTTTTGTTCCTCAATGTTTACAGATGTGGCAAAGGGAGGCAGCAAACTTAAGGCAACAACTGCAATATTTACAAGAAAGCCACAGGTGAAGCATCATACTAACCTCCAAACATTTAGATAGTACAGTAAACAGAAGAGCTTCCACAAAGCTTAATATCAGAAATTTGTCCACATTACTCTGAAGGCCCTCGCACTATTTCATGCAGTTGTATCCCAAATTCTGAACAGCTTCCAGCTTCTTACCTGCAGCATTCATTATAATGAGTTGGAAATCCCTCTTCAGCCAAGCAACATCTTAGATAAAGAAAAAGCTGTTCTCTAGAGATATCAGTAAAGAGTTGGCATTTAATTAACACTTTCAACACCATAAGGCAAACCAGTAACATTCAGAAAATAATCCAGTTATTTATAGATGGGAAAATCCAGTCAAATACTACAATCCTCAACAGACTAACTAAATGCCTGAAAGAAATCAGGAAAACCCCTTTTAACCTTCTAATGCAAACTGATGCATATAAAGTGACCCATGACTGGTATCCGCCTCAGCAATTAGCAAATTTGTTCTTCAGTGACAATCTTAGGGCTTTATATTGCTAGAAGTTAAGTCCACAGAAAAGCATCAGGCATATAAGCCAGCAATGAAAAACTTTCAACATTCAAGCACAAAATGCTCAAAAGTAGGTACCTCGACGGAAACCCACCATCATCCATGTGAAGTTCAGTGGTTAGCCAATCTTGATGCAATATAGATTAGCACAAAGGAAATGCTTAATATGTCCAGATAACAACAGGTTGAATATGTGAACTTGTAATCTTGCAGTGAGTTTAGAATATAACCAAGCAGGTCTAACTATTGTTAATCTGGCAATATAGTCTAATATCCAAACTGACAAACTCCCCTGCTAGAAGAGAGAATGATAATTCACCTCACTCTGATGTTCCATTAAACTTTCATTTCTGCAAACTTCACAAGCATATAAACTGTACCATTATAGCAACTAAAGTTTGCAGTTTGATGATTGCAGGAGACTTATGGGACAAGAACTTTCAGGTCAGAGTGTTAAAGATTTGCAGAATTTGGAAAATCAATTGGAAACAAGTCTGAAAAGTGTCCGAATGAGGAAGGTGCAGAAGCTTTGCTGTAGACAATACCAAAGCCTTTTAAATGCAACCTATAACCATTCACAACTTTCAGAGACTTAAGAAAGCATGGGATTAACAATTTTACTGTTATCTGCAGGAGCAAATCCTGTCTGACGAGATCAAACAGCTTAGCCAAAGGGTCTGGCCAACTACAATCATGGTATTCACTTCCGGAAAAATAAGAGAAAATGCTGACAATTTTTAACTGTATTGCAGGGAACTCTCATTCAGCAAGAGAATATCAAACTCTACAAGCAGGTTAACCTCATAGAACGAGAAAACTCAGAGCTGCAAAAGAAGGTAATAGTCAACAATCCATTTCAAAATTTCATGATCCCGGGTTCTTCCAGCATACCTAAAACAGATTCTGGTTCATAGGTGTATGGACAGCAAGATGTGAATCAGACAAAGCAGCCCCAGCAAATGTCATGCAATGCCGAAAACAGACATCACATGAATCCACCAATTAATCTCCAGCTAAGCCAGCCGGATAAGCAGAACAATGAAATATCTAATAAAGCTATGAGGCTGGGGTATGCATTAACTACTTACTACAATAGAAGCAATTAAATTTCAGTAGACAAATTGGTCAAATCAATTTATCAAAACTAACCTGGTCATTTACATTTTTCTGTAGCTTGCAATTGCATTAGCCAAGCTTGTATTTTCTAAAGCTACACCAAATGCTTTACTGTGAATATCAAGGTAAATTTCCACCTGCATGATGTTGCACGGGTGCCATTAAGGAAGAATACAAAAAAGCATTAAACACCAACAGATTTAGCACGGATCTGATCTATAGAACTAATTCAGTGCAGCTGGGAAAGATCAACCAACAGCTGCCCATTTAACTTCATGGAATAATTGCAAAGAGAACTGCTTGTTCTAAAAGGAAGGTTATGTACTTGTTCTTAAAAGGCTTGTTTGATAACCTTAAATGCTTGTAACCACAGAACCTTTTCTTTTGCAATAAAGACCGTGGAATACTGAAGTGCTCAACAGACAATTACTCCTTGATCCTGTACAGACCACCCCCGTTATCCTATTACAATCATAAATTCCCCCCAAAAAAAAAGAATATTGGTCACGCCACTTCTTCCATAGACAAAAAGAGAGAATTGCATGCCCAGATTTTAGAAAACTGTCTTTGATCACAGCATTTGAACTGTGTTTCTTTTTGAGATAAAAGCATGCCTGCTTTGCAAAAACTCCTTTTCTGAAGCACTTAATAAGGGAACAAAAAGTTCACACAGACTACGCAGTATCCTGCATCTGAAACATTGAATATCGACCACAAAAGACAAACAATCAGAATGCCAGTGGGCAGGGAGCCCAAGGATAAGAAGCTTAACTCAGTACAATGAGTGTCTATATCTCAAGATGACTCTCACGCAGCAAAGGGGACTACAGGGATAAATTCTTGTGAGAGGGCTGCAACCACTGAAGGGAATGGTGTCATCCTACGCGTGCATCTGCCACAGTCACCAACAGAATTCACTACCACCGAATGCTACAAGTTCTAAAGAAAAGAACTTTCTAACCTTTACTTTACTCCCCCACCTTTATTGCCATATAATAAGAAAGGACTAGATCACACGGTTCACAACAAATGATAGTCAAACACAATTGTTTGTCACATTATTAGAAGCCCCAATGCATATAAAAGCGTAGTCTAGGCATCGTTTTGACCACAGAAGAGGTTCTATCATCTATGATCTACCGGATAAAGCTATGGAACTTGTTATTAGTATCTACTTGACAATTAGGCCTGTCTTACATTGAGAATTTTATCACAGTGACATTCTGGTGCGAAGCCTACCAAAGGGATGTACACAGCTCACGATGTATAGTGTCTCATAACTAATGCTATACTGTCCAGAAAGGAGCCAAGAGTTATATGGCAGTAAACATACTGCTGTCACACAACTCAAAAGCTTAGGTCAATGATCTTTGACGGCCTAGCATTACATAATCTATACTTGGACCAACATGCCTCCCAAGTTCATCTAGGGCTTCAATGGCAATGCATGGCTGTTTCATGGATGCTCTACTGAAAATGCACAAGATTCTTAAACCGAAATGGCCACATTTCCAGATAAAGGACCACCATACTCCAGACCAAACCTACCTTGTAGGACAAAAGACACAATGTAAGGACAAACAGCACAACTATTCCAAGAATCTACGCCACTTCCTGCTGCTCCCCAGTGTCTAAGCTATGCTAAGATTATTATTTAAAAGAGGTATCCCCACACCAACAGGGTCTTTTGAGCTCTTCATTCTCCTTCAGGCGCAAAAACAAGGCTTTTTTTTTTTTTAATACAAGCAGCACATTCCAAGACTTACAAAAAGATTGAATTAATCTCATGCAGATAAAGAGGAAAATGTGCGCACGATGATTTCCTTTCTGGCCAGGAAGCCAAGGTTTATGAAGAGAAAACTGCAGGCATAACAGCACATAATATGTCTACCAGATCCAGCCAGTGACAATTAACCCTTTCAAGTCAAAGTCCAACGCTCCAAGCCGAAGACATGCTATCTATTTTGCAAAATCTTTCCACCTGTAGTGAATACTTATAACCAAATCCTTATAGCATAACTCCCCAAAAATCCTGATGATAGGAAAGCCATGATAAGCGCAGGAAAATTACGATGCTACTCCTATAATATTTTGATTGTCTTACTTCACCATTGCCATCTTTCCTTCTAACTGAACAAAGCCAGATCACTGCTCTCATCTCTGAACCAGGATACTTACCTTCCATTGCTCTTGTTTACTAGCTGCTCCATCAAAGCGTATCTACTCTTAAATTGCTTTCGTAATCATATATTCTCAGCAGACCTCCTCATAACAGAACAGAAATAAAATCTTCTACACTTACGGAAACGTGTCAGGCTCCATCTATGTTTTCAGATCAGACACTTATCTCAAGTTCCAAACGGTCATAGAGCCAACAATTAATAGAGACAAAACAACACATCAAAGAATAGCCACACTTGAGAGAATATAAGAGGAAGACCTACCTCTCACTGCATTACAATTGTAGCAAATTATTGCCAGCAGACACATGGTACGTGATGATTAATTGCGACTCATACATAGACATTAGCAACTATCAGTATCATACACAAAATCTACGAACTAGCTGTTTGACTTGTAACTATTTACAGGAAAATGTTGCAGTATAATAGATTTCCAAGGTAAGAATCCTCACTGCCCTTTCAATCCTTTTCTTTTTTTTTTTTTTTTTTTTTTTTTTGGAGGAGAGGGAGTTGACTTTGGCCACTACCTTAAATCCCATACCTTCTTTTTCTGGGGGGAAGGGGGCAGATCTAATCAAAATTTAATGTTGAAAAACAGTCATATATCTAATCCTTGGGGATTCTAGTTTCATGAGGCCATTTCAAAAATTTAGACTGATGATACGTTTCACTACCGGGAAAAAAAGGTCAAAATTTGTACTGTTTGAGTCGGAATTGAGAAACAAAGCTTAACTTCCATAGACAGAGCACACAGTCATATATTAATTAAACAAGCACACGTACAGTTGAATACATTTGAATTAGGTTGGATTCAGTTGGCATTTTATCAAAAAGAACACAGATTGTATTTCGATTGACAAGTTTGGATTCAGCAAAACAAAATATATAACATATCTAGAAAAAATATTGACATCTTCCCCCTTCACTTATTTTGAAATAATTTTAACCCTCAGGTTTTGGAAATAATTTTCACCACTTCGCAATAAAATGTAATATTAGTTGACCCACCTAATGCTAACTTAGTGGCAGTCATGCATCCACATGCCTAGTCAGGCATCTGGCATGTCAGCTTTAAACGGTTCAAATAATATTACATTTAATTGTTGGGAGGGGGGAATGATTTCCACAAAATATTTCAAAATAACTCAGGGGGCAGATGTTTATATATCTTTTATAGATTTGAAGTTTAAAGGCGCTCTACACCAGACGCATAAAGAAAACATGAAATCACCACACAATTTTGCTGCATTGAGGATGAACGGGTGATGGTTTATAAGTTTTTTGAGGATGGGATAGTAGGCAATGCATGAATCCTACTTTCAAGCTTCACACTCTGCTTTCATCAGTTTGGCTCCCCCAGAATCACTCCCTTAGATATACGCATTCTTACACCTTAGCTGCATGGTTGTTTGTGTCAAACTTTTAATTTGAAATCAACAAGAATGCTACTTCACAACCAATAAGCAAAAGTACAGGACATCATCCCAACAAAGAGTAAAACTTCATTTGTAATCATCCATGGATGTATGTTTGCTAACTAGTGACCCTTCATCTCGATGAACATGGAACAAGAGTTTATTTCTTGCTTTCTCTCTTAATAATCTTCACTATATTTCTTAAGATCTTTGCATAACAAGAAAACCATATAACCATCTAGCACTATTTTGGGCTTTTAACACAACAAAAACGATATACATCCATCGTCTATTGTTCCTTTGTCTCCTTCTATGAGTTTTCCAAATTCAAGGAGTCTTTATAGTGCATATACAAGCATCCATCAGCATATGCATTAATTTCTAGATCAGAGCAACTATTTTCTTATGTATCCATTCACTCAATATAGAGAACTAAGCAAGTATGAGGAACACATCAACCAAATATTCTTTTATCTTTGGCTCATTAANNNNCTGTATACTTCTTAGTAGTACAAATCTATTTAATTACCAGAATAGGCATGTTAAAGCCTTTTTTTAGAACATCTTGATGGTGTAAAATCCACTTATGCACCACCGGTAGGAATTTTAATGCCTTTTGTAAGAGATAATAACAGGAATTACTTTGAATTGGGGGGGGG